>OZ024789.1:12720717-12890189 GCA_964017065.1 Haliclona indistincta | reverse complement strand
CACACAACTAAAGAAAAATTGTAAAAAATTAGTTCGCATTTTGTACATAATTACTTGATTCAACTATACAACAAGTCTGTTTTATTTACAATTTTTCTTTAGTTGTGTGAAACGTACGAAGCTAAAACTGCTCATGCAAGCTCATCTACTATCTGTGGAGGAGCCTGCGTATGGATTTCGCCGAGCAATGCTCGCACGCGATACTACAGCTGCGTACTCTGTACTGTCTGGCAGTACGTAGCTGCAGTATCGCGTACGAGCATTGCTCGACGAAATCGATACACAGGCTCCTCCACGAATGGAAGATGAGCTTGCATGAGCAGTTTTAGCTTCGTACGTTTCACACAACTAAAGAAAAATTGTAAAAACTCGATCGTGTTTAGTCTTCACAGGCGAGCTCGTCGTTCCGTGATGGCGAACACTACGTGGCTGAAACTTGCTATTATCGATGCCTATCTATAGACAAACAAAGCGCACACTGCAACTCCGTCTGCACAGATAGACTTGGCTTAAAAAGAAATAGCCACTTGCAAAGTCATGAATCTCATTAAAATGGTATCCCGCCACCTTAAGCAATAATGCTTCATGTATTCTAGATACACCACGGGTAGGCATGGTATAACATATACATACATATCATCATTTGAGTATTCATTGCTCCAATCAGTCTATCGGCCAACAAACTGGAAGTCCAATCAAATCCATACAAATTTAGTTTTCAGCGTAAGTCACCTATTCGTGGGTTATCTCTGAGCTAAAACGGCTGTAACTTTTTTATCTTCCTTTCTTTTCCTTTCATTCTTGCGTAAAGTCTTCTGTACTTGCTCTTGGTATTCCTCTAAACACACGGCGCCAGGCACCCTCGTACACAAACGGCAGTTGTTTTAAAGCCAACACTGTTAAAACGAAAGTGGTAATATCACACCGAAGGTGGGAGAATTGCCTCACTTTTCCCACCGAAAGTAGGAAAAAGTTTGGAAAGTGAGGCAATTCTCCCACCTTCGGTGTGGTATTACCACTTTCGTTTTAACAGTGAACAATTAGTAGCGTCAGGAAACTTTTTATGACAAGAACTGCTGCAATCTCATACCGTATAACCGGTAATTTTCGACACCGAAATATTTCGTACGTTAAATTTTAGATAGGATTTAATTTTCGTAACATTTTCGCCTTTCGAAAATTAAATCGCACCAAAATTTAAATTTGCCATAAAATTAACTATGACTAAAACTAATTTTGACGCGCTTTACACACGGAGAGACGACGACTGCTTCTAGTTGCGTAAGAGGCTATCATGTTTATAGTTGGAGAAACACTTGCCTGCCGTCAGATGTCTAGCTAGAAACGTTCAAGACCGTTACGCGTTGGCTGTGAAAAGAACCGACACGGAGACAGAAACTGCAAATACCGGTATAGTTCCGCCACTACCGTGCTGCAGGGCATCTGCATGCCACGGCAAATATCTTGCCTGTGTTCTCTTTCTTCGTCGTGGCGGTACCATAACCATTGACAAGCAGGGCATCGTACACATGTTCTAGGTTGCATTGCAACACAAATTTTCGTTACAAAGAAATTTTTCGAAAATTTAATTTTCGCCATCGGGACCCCTTACGAAAATTAGAACCGAACGAAAATTACCGGTTATACGGTAGTTCCTTTCTTTGGTAAGTGTAATAAACTTGCTGAAGAGCAGATCTGAAGTTGTTCTAGCGTATAACAAAAGAGTTATGACTACAACAATATTCTGTTAGTTAGTTATGCCTAATACTACTGGTAGCTGTACAGAAAATACGTAAAACAACCTGTACTAGATACTGCAATCTAGCTTGCATACAACAGAATGCATTATCAAGTTTCTTCCAGCATTATGAGGCTGTTTCTGATGGCTCTTTATTCCTCCTGTGTGCATACATACAAAATTACAAATGTGTGCTGCTGCCACAAGCATGTGTATGTCAGTGTGTGTATGTTTGAGCTCTGCAGATACAACTAGTGTCTGATAATAAAATTAAAACACTTTAGTCAGTGTAACACTTTGCATAATACAAGAAAAGTAGTGCAGTGTACAATGGTGATAAGACAGAGATCCGGCTTGTATCTACTCCAGCTAGAGCAAACAGTGAAGATGGTTCATCTGACATCATCTGCAACAAGAATGGGAACAATTGCTCGAGTAATCGGTAACCAGCGGATGCAGAATGTGTCGATATGCCAGATTGAAAGATGAGAGAAATTTGAAACAAAATCGCCCATCAGTGACACGGGATCATTTATATCAGTAGCCTGTGTGTTCATGCAATCAATGAAAACTATTATTAGTCATTCCTATTCCTAAACATGGGAAGATCATGGTGCCCAGCCCAATCATGGCTGTCTATGATCGAATCCACTGTATTGTAAGCGTCAGGAAAAATTTTATGACTGAAGTATACTCTCTAAAACATATGCAAGGGTTAAAGTAGTAGTCAAATGTACAGCATATTAGGTTTCTAAGTTGTTCTACATAGCCGTGTGGATGCTAGCTCACAGATAAACATCAACACAGCACGAGCCATTTTCATAGCGCTGTTCCAGAAACGGCGAGACCGTCAATATTTCACCAGCAAGTTCCAAAAATGGTTTGTCAGTACAACAGAGGAGTCTTCATGGGATCGTTATAGCTGCTTTCAAGCCTGGTTAACTTCATTAAAAACGTACGGCAGGCCCTTCTTTACACTCGACCACATCACCACTTTGGAGCGCCATTGTGCCAAACAAATGACGTCACCAATAAAATTCACGTGACTTGACGTTTGGCCGATAGACTGCAATCTTGCACAACATCAGTGTGGCAAGCATGTTGCATTAGTCTATAGTCTGTGATATTTCTAGGAGTCTATGATATCTTTCTCTTCTCAGAACTGCACCAAGATCAAGAAACCAGTTAGTCGTTCTGTCCAAATATGGCCTGTGTGGAGATATGCCCATGCTGCATCACACATTACTGGTCCTGTGTTTGTGATGAGTGGAGGACATTGTGGTTCTACACTGAGTGATGTGTGGCTATGTGATACTAACCAATGGATCAGGGTATTTCACATGACAACCACATTGTGTATGTGCTCACACATTGTCTACTAACAAGATGATCATGACATTTCACAGAATGATGAACTGTACAATAGACTAATTAACTGCTTTCTTGTTCTTATTACTAAATTAGTTATTAACTTGGTTATAACTAATTAACTTGGTTGTGGTTTGATGTGTGTGAGGAATAGTTCCACTTGACTTGAGAACTTTATAATTTGATTCTATTATAATGAGATACTGTACATGTCATGTAGTATTGTATGGTTCATATAATGTGTTGTTTTATTGTGTTCTATAGCTACCAACACTACCTGATTCAGTGACACGACGATACGATCACTCAGTGTCAGTGTTTCATCTAGGAGCCCACTGTGTCTGGATACTAGTGTTTGGAGGAGAGTTCTACAAGGCTGGCACTAGTATTATAGAGCTAAGTGAGCACAGTGTGTGTCCATGCAGTAATCAGCAGTAGCTACAGCAGCTGATGCACACACTGACAGTGGTGGACTGCACATAACAGCTCATCTCCTCCATACAGTCCAGGACACTAGTGGGCAGTGGTGTGTGGAGAGAGTGATGGAGAGAGAGACACTGAGCAACAACACAGAGTACCAGAAGAGACTGAGAGAGGCCAGGATAAAGGGAGCATTTGAGGGACGTGAGCAGAAAGACAGGTTGAGGCTAAATGAATTAGACTATGAGCATAGACAGCTACAGCAACAGGTTAGTGTGACCATTGGTCAGATCTAGATACAGTCAATATTGTATAGAGTGTGTAGTGAGTGAGATGTTTCCTTCATTAGCTACAGGAGAGTGAGCAGTCTTATCAGAGGAGGATCAGTGAGGTGGAGGAGGAGGTTAGAGTGCTCAGACTCCAGGTGCAGGATCAGGTGAAGCAGGTGTGTGTGGTTGGTGACAGTGGTTGATGTGTTGTGGTGTTCACAGCAGCATGAGACCAATATTGATGAGAGAGATGAGAAACAAGACAAACATGGTTAGTAACAATCACACACACACACACACACACACACACACACACACACACACACACACACACACACACATAAGCTTTATGTAATGATATTCATCCCTGAACTGTGGTTTGTGGTTATGTTAATAATTTTGATAATCTACTGACTTTACATGTATGTCTTTTTTTTCTTGAAACAGACTCACTCAATGAGACAGAACCAGCTAAAGAGACATCACTTGAACTCACCTCAGAAGATGGTAACCACACACTGAGGCACACTCACCTACTACCTCTTCTCTCTTATACTCTCTCTCTCTTACTTTCACTCACTTTCTCTCTCCTGCCCTCCTCCCCCCCCTCTCTCTCCCTCCCTCTCTCTCCCTCTCTTTCTCCTTCCCTCCCTCTCTCCCTCCCTCCATCTCTCCCTCCCTTCCTCTCTCCCTCGACCCTCCCTCCCTCTCTCCCTCCCTCTTTCTCTCCCTCCCTTCCTCTCTCTCTCTCTCCCTCCCTCCCTCCCTCTCTCCCTCCCTCCCTCCCTCTCTCCCTCCCTCCCTCCCTCCCTCCCTTCCTTCCTCTCTCTCTCCCTCCCTCTCTCTCTCCCTTCCTCTCTCCGTCTCTCCTTCCCTTCTCTCTCTCTCTCTCTCTCTCTCTCTCTCTCTCTCTCTCTCTCTCTCTCTCTCTCTCTCTCCCTCTCTTTCTCCTTCCCTCCCTCCCTCTCTCCTTCCCTCCCTCCATCTCTCCCTCCCTTCCTCTCTCCCTCGACCCTCCCTCTCTCCTTCCCTCTCTCTCTCCCTCCCTTCCTCTCTCTCTCCCTCTCTCCCTCCCTCCCTCCCTCTCTCCCTCCCTCTCTCCCTCCCTCCCTCCCTTCCTCTCTCCCTCCCTCTCTCCCTCCCTTCCTCTCTCCGTCTCTCCTTCCCTTCTCTCTCTCTCTCTCTCTCTCTCTCTCTCTCTCTCTCTCTCTCTCTCTCTCTCTCGCTCTCAGTCATTCATGCTTATGAAGACAGTCTTCGACTTAGCAAGAAGAGAGAGCAGGAGCTAATAGAAAAGCTCGATGCTGCTCAGCGTGATTCACAGGAGAAGGATCAGAAGTGCTCTAAACTAGAGGATGATATGTATGACATGCAGAAGAAGATGGCTGCTAGCAGAGACGACTATGAACAACAACAAGAGCTGCTAGAGAAACTGCAACAGAAGAGTAAGTAGACTGTGATGGGAGGAGCCTGCATGTGGAATGTGTTCTCATTGTAGCTGCACAGACTAAGCTAGCAAGTGATGTGACCACACAGGTGGACCTCACTGCAGATGGTGAGTATCTCTATACTGCAGCTCTGCATCTCACTGTATGCACACTGTGATAGTCATCCATGAGTATGAGACCAAGCTGACAGCTAGTGAGACCAAGCTGACAGCTAGTGAGACCAAGCTGACAGCTAGTGAGACCAAGCTGACAGCTAGTGAGGTGGAACAGCAAGAGCTTCTAAGAGTATTGGAGCAAACCAAGAGAATGGCCTATGCTAGAGATCAACAGATCTCAATGTTGGAAAGTGATGGTCAACTGATGCTAGAGAAATGTGAGTATTAGTGTGAGTGATTAATGTATCTAGCACTTGTTACTGTATTCCACAGTTGATCAACTGAAAATCAGCTACAAACAACTGCTTCGGCACAAACAGGAACTCTCACTCAGTGCTGGCAATCAAGAAAATGGTGAGTGATGCTGCCCAGCTCATAGCTGCTGCTAGTAGCTCACTATACTGTAGCTATCAAACCAAGGTGTGTGGTCGAAGCTGGAGTGCAGGCTGACTATTTAGCAGTTGCTCCAGGTAAGCTACTAATGCATCTCCTTCAGTTTGTGACTGTGCATGTGGTGCAGACTTCCTGCGTGGTGTTGAAGTGTACAGGGAGACTGTACTGGAGGTTGTGGGAGACAAGCCTCAGAAAGTAGAGTGGCCTGGCTATGGGTTCTTCATTGAGATCCCTGAAGGTGCTGTTCCTCCTGGAGCGACTGTCAGTATGGGCGTGAAGGTGATACTAGCCGGCCAGTTTAAGTTCCCTGAGAACAGGCAGTTGATCAGTGCCATCTACTGGGTCTCATCCAGCATAGAGTTCATAAAAGAGGTGTCTGTCAACATACAGCATTGCGCTGTTGTACGCAGTGAGGATCAATGCTCCCAGTTCAAGTTCATCATCGCCAAGTGCTCACAGAGTCAGCTGCCGTACAGATTCCGTGAACGAGAGGGATTGTTCAGCTCACACACTCAGTATGGAGCCATCAAGCTGAAGCAGTTCTCATTACTAGGAGAAACAGCACCAGAGGATACAGACACACTCTGTACAGCCTTCATGTTCTACCAACAGCAGTCAGCCAGTCCTCTGATGGTTGATTTCCACTTTGTGGTTGTTAGAGACTTGGAGCCTAATCAACAGGTTTGTACATATATCAATACGCTTGCCTCTGGTCACACTCATTAACATACAGGAAGTTAAGCAGCAGTATGAGAAGTGGAGTGCTGATCGTACCACACTAGAAATCTGCATTGAGGATGATCCTAGTCCTGCTATTGTGCTTGATCAGAAGGAAAATGAAGTAGGTCAGTGGATAATAAGCCCTCTATCATCACCAACACAGGTATGATACATTTTATTTGTTGGTATATGCTTGTAATGATATGTACAGATCTCTAAAGCTGCTATCAGGAACTACCAAATTGGTAGAAGAATCCCTCACTGTGGATTTGAGTTAGAGCTGTTGTCAGAGCAAGTTCAACGACTGCGTCACAAAGTGGTTGTCAGTGGAGTCTCATCTCTCACTACCTTCACCATACGCTACCCTCAACAGACTGGAATAGGTGACTAGACTACATTGATACACTGCATTTACTAGTAGGGAATTGGTGCCTCTAAATTATTATTTCATAGGCATAGTGCCCCAGACACCGGCAGCAGTGACCCAGACACCAGCAGCAGTGACCCAGACACCAGCAGCAGTGCCCCAGACACCGGCAGCAGTGCCCCAGACACCAGCAGCAGTGACCCAGACACCAGCAGCAGTGACCCAGACACCAGCAGCAGTGACCCAGACACCAGCACCAGTGACCCAGACATTAACATGTAAGTCACATAATATTATGATGGCCGTGTTTGTTTATATTACTGATGATAAACTCTTATACAGCCAAGTCTCCATCAACTGCTGATCTGATGGTTCATGTTGCAACTAAAGTACCAACCAAGTGGTACCTAGTAGGAATAATGCTGAGTATCGAGACATCCACACTGGACTCATTCAAGGCTCAAACTAATGATCAAATTGAGCTTTTCATTGAGGTGTTTAAGGAATGGAAAAGGGCCGAAACAGTACCCTACACCTGGAGCACTATCATCACTGCTCTAGACACAGTTGGTGAGAAGAAAACAGCAACTGAGCTCAAGAAATGGTTGGTCACAAGCTGACTGATAGTCACTCACTCTGCATGATGTGCTGACTATAGCTATATCACACACACTTATAGACTATATTACACACTTCACTTGTAGCCTCGTGCATTCATAATTAACAAGCTATTTTCATGTATTAGTAACTTATTTGCTTGTATTAAAAAATCAAATTGAATACAGAATCTTCTAAAGTCTCTTCTCCTTCACTCGACTGGTGTGTGTGCTCTACAGCTCATCTTTGGTAGCTGGTTCCTCAGACTGAGGGAAAGAGATCAGGATACCTCAGTAAAACACTGCATGTATATCTCAGTAAACCTGCTGTATAGTCAAATAGTCAAATAAATATCACAACTGAAATAAAATTGAAAAATCACTAGAGCATGGTAACAGAAGTATTATGGTTTTAATCTATCATCTTATGTTGAAGGAGAATGGTGTACCAAAGAGAAGATCAATATAAAGTGAAAGAAGAAGAAGAGTGTATCTGAAACTGTATACGGACGACAAATCAAGTTGTCAGTCCGTTTTGATCTATCGGATCTCATCAGTACAGTCAATCAGATTAAGAGGCAAGAGATAGAGAGAGAAGAGAAAAAGACAAAAGAGTAGGAGAGAGATTACTGATTCCATGGTGCAATGCTTGAAAGAGAAAAATCAAAGTAAAGTCTCACATTAACACACTACCATCAAGCACTCACCTGATACAGATGTATTTATTGGCAAGCAATCAGATTTCATTGACTATCACCCATATTACACACATCAAACATTCAATGCAATAAAGGACTACATTGTACTCAAATATTATATTGGTGTTTAATATCACATTAATAATGAAAACAAGACATGAATTGGACACTTGGATATCAGCTTTCATAGTGGTTATAATTATGCTAGATTGTTATTGTAAGGAACTTCATTCAAGCATACCTGTTTGTTATTGTAAGGAAGTTTATTCAAGCATACCTGTTTGTTATTGTAAGGAGGTTCATTCAAGCATACCTGTTTGTTATTGTAAGGAAGTTTATTCAAGCATACCTGTTTGTTATTGTAAGGTAGTTTATTCAAGCATACCTGTTTGTTATTGTAAGGAAGTTTATTCAAGCATACCTGTTTGTTATTGTAAGGAAGTTTATTCAAGCATACCTGTTTGTTATTGTAAGGAAGTTTATTCAAGCATACCTGTTTGTTATTGTAAGGAAGTTTATTCAAGCATACCTGTTTGTTATTGTAAGGAAGTTTATTCAAGCATACCTGTTTGTTATTGTAAGGAAGTTTATTCAAGCATACCTGTTTGTTATTGTAAGGAAGTTTATTCAAGCATACCTGTTTGTTATTGTAAGGAAGTTTATTCAAGCATACCTGTTTGTTATTGTAAGGAAGTTTATTCAAGCATACCTGTTTGTTATTGTAAGGAAGTTTATTCAAGCATACCTGTTTGTTATTGTAAGTAAGTTTATTCAAGCATACCTGTTTGTTATTATAAGGTAGTTTATTCAAGCATACCTGTTTGTTATTGTAAGGAAGTTTATTCAAGCATACCTGTTTGTTATTGTAAGGTAGTTTATTCAAGCATACCTGTTTGTTATTGTAAGGTAGTTTATTCAAGCATACCTGTTTGTTATTGTAAGGTAGTTTATTCAAGCATACCTGTTCAAGCATACCTGTTTGTTATTATAAGGTAGTTTATTCAAGCATACCTGTTTGTTATTGTAAGGAAGTTTATTCAAGCATACCTGTTTGTTATTGTAAGGTAGTTTATTCAAGCATACCTGTTTGTTATTGTAAGGTAGTTTATTCAAGCATACCTGTTTGTTATTGTAAGGAAGTTTATTCAAGTATAAGCTAACTAATAATACACTGACTAGTAAGTATAAGCTAACTAATAATACACTGAATAGTAAGTATAAGCTAACTAATAATACACTGACTAGGAAGTATAAGCTAACTAATAATACACTGACTAGTAAGTATAAGCTAACTAATAATACACTGACTAGCAAGTATAAGCTAACTAATAATACACGGACTAGTAAGTATAAGCTAGCTAATAATACACTGACTAGTAAGTATAAGCTAACTAATAATACACTGAATAGTAAGTATAAGCTAACTAATAATACACTGACTAGTAAGTATAAGCTAACTAATAATACACTGACTAGTAAGTATAAGCTAGCTAATAATACACTGACTAGTAAGTATAAGCTAGCTAATAATACACTGACTAGTAAGTATAAGCTAGCTAATAATACACTGACTAGTAAGTATAAGCTAGCTAATAATACACTGACTAGTAAGTATAAGCTAACTAATAATACACTGACTAGTAAGTATAAGCTAACTAATAATACACGGACTAGTAATTATAAGCTAGCTAATAACACACTGACTAGTAAGTATAAGCTAACTAATAATACACTGACTAGTAAGTATAAGCTAACTAATAATACACGGACTAGTAATTATAAGCTAGCTAATAATACACTGACTAGTAAGTATAAGCTAGCTAATAATACACTGACTAGTAAGTATAAGCTAACTAATAATACACTGACTAGTAAGTATAAGCTAGCTAATAATACACTGACTAGTAAGTATAAGCTAACTAATAATACACTGACTAGTAAGTATAAGCTAACTAATAATACACTGACTAGTAAGTATAAGCTAACTAATAATACACTGACTAGTAAGTATAAGCTAACTAATAATACACTGACTAGTAAGTATAAGCTAACTAATAATACACTGACTAGTAAGTATAAGCTAACTAATAATACACTGAATAGTAAGTATAAGCTAACTAATAATACACTGACTAGTAAGTATAAGCTAACTAATAATACACTGACTAGTTGCCTGAATGTTTATATACAGTGTCTAAAGATTCAGTACGTTTTGATAATAATTAACAGGCCATGATGTAAATCTATGTATGCTACCACACAAGCCTCGATTCTATAGACAACACATGATACTAATGTGGGGCATGTACTCGCGCGCGGTAACTACTTGTCATGCTGCATCAGACTCATACTTCCTATTGGCGTATCTGGCTGCATCTAAGTTATTATTGTACCTCAAATTTGTGCTGTTACACTTCCAGAGAATAAGCGAGATTAGTGCAGGCAGAGTGGGTGTGTCAGTGTCTCAGTGAGTGTATCACACCACCCTTGAGTGGGTGTGTCAGTGAGTGTATTATACCACCCTTGAGTGCATGGGTGTGTCAGTGAGTGTATTATACCACCCTTGAGTGGGTGTGTCAGTGAGTGTATTATACCACCCTTGAGTGGGTGTGTCAGTGAGGATATCATACCACCCTTGAGTGGGTGTGTCAGTGAGGGTATTATGGTACCTTCCAATCCTCTCCCAACCTCTGTCAGGATCTGATCGTTTGATGACACTAGCTTGTCTCCTGTCAGCACTACCAGTGGGAGAGTGCCATTGCTGGTACACTTCATGAGCCTACATGTATGGATCAGAATCAATGGCTAGTGTGTCATCTTACTAACCAGCCTTTGCTTCACTCATTGGTCCAGCAAGAGCGTGTCCTATCACAGGTGATGACAGCAGTGTCTCTCTCGGGCTCTCCTCAGTCGACTGTCCCTCCATCTTGCAGGGGCTGCCGAGATAAGGAGTCAGTGAGTTGTCAGTCGCTCTGATCACTGGTAATACAAGTCAGGATCTGTGAGAGAGAAGAGGAATCATGATCTCTGGTCTCTACTAGAATATGATGCACCTTTTAGTAGCTGTTTTATTCTCTGAGCAAGACCACTTGTCCTCTCGTCTACACACCACGTCCATGGCGGTCTCACCATCTCTGTTCCTGATGGTTCTATCAATGCTTGGTTGACCAACAAGGAAGGACACTATCTCCTCATAACCAAACCGACTAGCGATATGAAGAGGTGTGTCATTATTCTACACAACAAGGAGACACTATAATATCAGTATACACATCACATACAGACCACTTAATGTAGTGGCCTGGACACGAGGCAATTCAAAATTTGTCGCAAGCGCATGCGTGTTTCTGCCAAATTAGACAAAGTTAGCAAATGAAGTAGTATACGAATCTGGTATACAGAACAGCTTTAGTTTGTACTAAGTCGTGAGAATGCACCAGAAGCCTTCGTACATAGCTTAAACTAGCCATTCATTGCTGTTTCAGGAAACGAACATGAAGGAATAGTGTGTGTAAAGTTGTACCAATCGTACGTGATCTTTTACAAATTTTGTACCATGCACAGACAGGCCATCTCCCCAGCAGAGAGAGCTGCCTGGAGGTGAGGCTACCACACAAGACTCACTATCTTGTCCTGCATGTTCAGGTACAGATCAATAAGATGATCACGTCTCTTTGCTCTAGTCTCAGCAGTATCGTAAGGATAGATCAACTCCCAAAATCGACTGCTCTCTATAATAGCAATCACCTCCTTATACACACAGCTAGCTGGCACTGAGATGCACCACAGTGGAGTGCATTGGAACGTGTTGGGACCTGAAGAATCTCTGGAGTGTCACCTGAAGTGATGAGATGACATGGATTGTCCCAAACCACGTCAGAAAAATCAGCTGCTTTGCCGTCTTCTATTAGCTTACGAAGACGAGACAGATCCTGGGTTTTAACACTGGGATACCTGTTGGCCTTTTCCGATATCGTTGCTGCATCAGTCGTGATTTCAGACTGTTCCTCGTGTGTCTGCAAGGTAAACCCAGTCAGCTCTACCTCATCCTGTGTCAGGCTGGCAGCTGGTGCAGACTCCACTACTATGGTGAACCGTACTCCTGGTGGAAGACTCTTTACAGCTACCAGCGCCTCTGCTTTAGAGCCATGGTAGTGCCGTCCATTAGTACACCTGTACCATCCTCTGGTCGAGCTAGCTGAGCTGCAGCTACTGGACTAGCTAGTGTCGTGCGGGCAGTGTCGTCTTGACGCGGCTCTGCACTCATCTGTCGTCTTAGCTTCCTAATGAGTAGACTGCGGGTAGAGGGAGTCACCGGCTGAGTGATAAGCATCACTGAGCTCTTCCAACGAGTCCGCCATGCTGCTATTCTATTAGAAGCGCATCAAAGGAAAGGTGTGGCTAAGATTATTATAGTCAATCCCACGCAGCTAACAGAGCTCTCAAGATTTCGGTCACTTTCTTCCTCCTCCATCATGTCCGCTCCTCAGCAGCAGCGAGGAGGTGAGTTCATGAGTTGTGTCAGGTGTTCAAACAGTGACTGATTGTTACTCCTCACAGTGGATGGATGGAGGGAACCCGCTGGTCGTCATTATCACAGCACAGCTGCTGTTGGCGACCATCTTTACCTGTGGGCTGGAAACCAGGATGGAATGCCTGAGGTGCACGATAGCGCTGAGAAGCGTCAGTTTTTCTCCAGTGTGGAGGTGTTCGACGTGAACACTGGTTGCTGGGAGCAGCGCACCACTAGTGGAACACCTCCACTGGGAGTGAGGGGCTATTCCTGTGTTGCTGTCAGGAATGAGCTGCACTATTTCGGTGGTTACTGTGGTCACAGATACTGCTACCACAACAGTGTTCACACACTGAGCACCTCCACCCTGCAATGGAGGATGTTGGCTCCCTCAACAACAGAAGATGGGGCACCAATGCAGAAGCAATGGTGTGGAATGGTGCACTTCACTGATGGAGAGGAGGACCTCTTGTATGTGGTGGGAGGGTATGGTCGTGCTGTCCCATCATCACCACAACATGGAGCACAGTATCAAGAACCAAAGTATGGTGGTGTATATACCAATGAACAACACATTTTCTCTCTGTCCACAAGTGAGTGATGCTGTGTTGTCTCAGTATAGTCCTCTTATAGTATAGTGAGTAGCCTCGTTCATAGACCCATCTCTCATAATGAGAGAGATGATAATACATGTTGTCTCAAAGTTACTATTTATGTGTTATAACCAAGAGTAAATAATAGAAGAGAGAGTATCCAACTCCAATATACCCGTCAGGGACACTCTCGGGAAAGTAACGTGACCAGCACGAGAGCAAATTGACGTAATCTGACGTACATGTGGCAGTGAAAATCTTGCTTGTTGTCGCGCCCCGCCTACACTTGTAAACAGCTCGATAAACAGCAAGCGACTCCACTCCACAGGCAAAGTGAGCAGCCACTCGTTCACTAGATAGTTTTATTTCTGCCTTAAACACAGCTGGGGGAAAAACGGCGGCTTAAATTTCGTGTGGGACACACCGTGACCAAATAAGATAGCCATCTTCTGGTGGACTTCAAACTGTGGTACTGGCATCCACCTGCAGGCTCTATATCACGCATCCGACTTGAAAATGCTAGCCTTGACTTTCAAGTGCTGTTGCAATCGTGATCACGGGCGCGCATACTAAGTCATGACGTTACACGATGAATAATTAATACCGATAAACGTCATCTGCTCGCGTGCTGGTCACGTTACTTTCCCGAGAGTGTCCTTGACGGGTATATTGGAGTTGGATACTCTCTCTTCTATTATTTACTCTTGTTATAACTCATGAGTTGTTATTGTCCTCCAGATGATGGGTGGAGCTCACCAGTAGTCACAGGACAAGCTCCTCCTCCATGTTATCGGTTCACACTAACAACAGTGGAAGGGAATAGGGCTGCTATGTTTGGTGGTACCTGCAGTCTATCAAGCGACTGCACTGATGATTTGTATATTGTAGATCTGGAGAGACATTCTGTGGTGAGTGTGTAGACGCTGTATGAATAGTATAGCACTGATTTGTGGCTCCACTCTTGTGTGATCTGATCACATCATATTGATCTCATAATCACTGATACACACAATCATTATAATACATTCTTCATACATATCATCATTTGAGTATTCATTGCTCCAATCTTGCACAACATCAGTGTAGCAAGCATATTGCATTAGTCTATAGCCTGTGATATTTCTAGGAGTCTATGATATCTTTGTCTTCTCAGAACTGGACCAAGATCAAGAAACCAATAAGTCAGTCTGTCCAATGGCCTGAGAGGAGACGTGCCCATGCTGCATCACACATTACTGGTCCTATGTTTGTGATGATTGGAGGATTTGATGCTTTTGATTGTTATGGTTATGGTTCTTCGTGGAGTGATATGTGGTTATATGATACTAACCAATGGATCAAGGTATTTCACATGAATTTAGTTACAACCTGCACATTGTGAATGTGCTCACACATTGTGTACTAACAAGATGATCATGACATTTTACAGAATGATGAACTGTACAATAGACTAATTAACTGCTTTCTTGTTATTATTACTAAATTAGTTATTAACTTAGTTATAACTAATTAACTTGGTTGTGGTTTGATGTGTGTGAGGAATAGTTTCACTTGACTTGAGAACTTTATAATTTGATTCTATTATAATGAGATACTGTACATGTCATGTAGTATTGTATGGTTCATATAATGTGTTGTTTTATTGTGTTCTATAGCTACCAACACTACCTCATTCAGTGACAAAACGAGAATATCACTCAGTGTCAGTGTTCCATCTAGGAGCCCACTGTGTCTGGATACTAGTGTTTGGAGGATGGCACATTAGGGACAAGTACATGGCTGGCACTAGTATTATAGAGCTAAGTGAGCACAGTGTGTCCATGCAGTAATCAACAGTAGCTACAGCAGCTGATGCACACACTGACAGTGGTGGACTGCACATAACAGCTCATCTCCTCCATACAGTCCAGGACACTAGTGGGCAGTGGTGTGTGGAGAGAGTGATGGACAGAGAGACACTGAGCAACAACACAGAGTACCAGAAGAGACTGAGAGAGGCCAGGATAAAGGGACCAGTACCTGTACAAGAGGCTAGAGACAGGTTTAGACTATATGAACTAGACTATAAGCACAGACAGCTACAGCAACAGGTTAGTGAGACCATTGGTCAGATCTAGATACAGTCAATATTGTAGAGTGTGTAGTGAGTGAGCTGTTTCCTTCATTAGCTACAGGAGAGTATGAAGCCTTATCAGAGGAGGATCAGTGAGGTGGAGGAGGAGGTTAGAGTGCTCAGACTCCAGGTGCAGGATCAGGTGAAGCAGGTGTGTGTGGTTGGTGACAGTGGTTGATGTGTTGTGGTGTTCACAGCAGCATGAGACCAATATTGATGAGAGAGATGAGAAACAAGACAAACATGGTTAGTAAAAATCACACACACACACACACACACACACACACACACACACACACACACACACACACACACACACACACACACACACACACACACAAAAGCTTCATGTAATGATATTCATCACTGAACTGTGGTTTATGTTATGCTAACAATCTACCTTTATATGTCTTCTTTTTCTCCTCAACAGAATCACACAATGAGACAGAACCACAGACCTCAGAGACATCACTTGAACTCACCTCAGAAGATGGTAACCACACAACAAGGCACACTCACCTACTACCTCTTTTCTCTTATACTCTCTCTTTTATTTTCACTCCCTCTCTCTCCCTCCCTCTCTCCCTCCCTCTTTCCCTCCCTCTCTCCCTCTCTCTCTCCCTGCCTTCCTCTCTCTCTGCCTTCCTCTCTTCTTCTCTCTCTCTCTCTCTCTCTCTCTCTCTCTCTCTCTCTCTCTCTGTCTCTCTCTCTCAGTCATTCATGCTTATGAAGACAGTCTTCGACTTAGCAAGAAGAGAGAGCAGGAGCTAATGGAAAAGCTCAATGCTGCTCAGCGTGATTCACAGGAGAAGGATCAGAAGTGCTCTAAACTAGAGGATGATATGTATGGCATGCAGAAGAAGATGGCTGCTAGCAGAGACGACTATGAACAGCAACAAGAGCTGCTAGGGAAACTGCAACAGAAGAGTAAGTAGACTGTGATGGGAGGAGTCTGCATGTGGAATGTATTCTCATTGTAGCTGCACAGACTAAGCTAGCAAGTGATGTGACCACACAGGTGGACCTCACTGCAGATGGTGAGTATCTCTATACTGCAGCTCTGCATCTCACTGTATGTACACTGTGATAGTCATCCATGAGTATGAGACCAAGCTTACAGCTAGTGAGACCAAGCTGACAGCTAGTGAGGAGGAACAGCAAGAGCTTCTAAGAGTATTGGAGCAAACCAAGAGAATGGCCTATGCTAGAGATCGACAGATCTCAATGTTGGAAAGTGATGGTCAACTGATGCTAGAGAAATGTGAGTATTAGAGTGAGTGATTAATGTATCTAGCACTTGTTACTGTATTCCACAGTTGATCAACTGAAAATCAGCTACAAACAACTGCTTCACAAACAGGAACTCTTACTCAGTGCTGGCAATCAAGAAAATGGTGAGTGATGCTGCCCAGCTCACAGCTGCTGCTAGTAGCTCACTATACTGTAGCTATCAAACCAAGGTGTGTGGTTGAAGCTGGAGTGCAAGCTGACTATTTAGCAGTTGCTCCAGGTAAGCTACTAATGCATCTCCTTCAGTTTGTGACTGTGCATGTGGTGCAGACTTCCTGCGTGGTGTTGAAGTGTACAGGGAGACTGTACTGGAGGTTGTGGGAGACAAGCCTCAGAAAGTAGAGTGGCCTGGCTTTGGGTTCTTTATTGAGATCCCTGAAGGTGCTGTTCCTCCTGGAGTGACTGTCAGTGTGGGCGTGAAGGTGATTCTGGCCGGCCAGTTTGAGTTCCCTGAGAACAGGCAGTTGATCAGTGCCATCTACTGGGTCTCATCCAGCATAGAGTTCATAAAAGAAGTGTCTGTCAACATACAGCATTGCGCTGTTGTACGCAGTGAGGATCAATGCTCCCAGTTCAAGTTCATCATCGCCAAGTGCTCACAGAGTCATCTGCCGTACAGATTCCGTGAACGAGAGGGATTGTTCAGCTCACACACTCAGTATGGAGCCATCAAGCTGAAGCAGTTCTCATTACTAGGAGAAACAGCACCAGAGGATACAGACACACTCTGTACAGCCTTCATGTTCTACCAACAGCAGTCGGCCAGTCCTCTGATGGTTGATTTCCACTTTGTGGTTGTTAGGGACTTGGAGCCTAATCAACAGGTTATATCAATATGCATGCTTCTGGTCACACTCATTAACATACAGGAAGTTAAGCAGCAGTATGAGAAGTGGAGTGCTGATCGTACCACACTAGAAATTTGCATTGAAGAAGATCCTAGTCCTGCTATTGTGCTTGATCAGAAGGAAAATGAAGTAGGTCAGTGGATAATAAGCCCTCTATCATCACCAACACAGGTATGACCCATTTTAATTGTTGGTATATGCTTGTAATGATATGTACAGATCTCTAAAGCTGCTATCAGGAACTACCAAATTGGTAGAAGAATCCCTCACTGTGGATTTGAGTTAGAGCTGTTGTCAGAGCAAGTTCAACGACTGCGTCACAAAGTGGTTGTCAGTGGAGTCTCATCTCTCACTACCTTCACCATACGCTACCCTCAACAGACTGGAATAGGTGACTAGACTACAATGATACACTGCATTTACTAGTAGGGAATTGGTGCCTCTAAATTTGTTTTTCATATGCATATAGTGCCCCAGACACCAGCAGCAGTGCCCCAGACACCAGCAGCAGTGACCCAGACACCAGCAGCAGTGCCCCAGACACCAGCAGCAGTGCCCCAGACACCAGCAGCAGTGCCCCAGACACCAGGAGAAGTGCCCCAGACACCAGCAGCAGTGCCCCAGACACCAGGAGAAGTGCCCCAGACACCAGCAGCAGTGCCCCAGACACCAGCAGCAGTGCCCCAGACACCAGGAGAAGTGCCCCAGACACCAGCAGCAGTGCCCCAGACACCAGCAGCTGACAAGGCTGCAGCATATTCTCAAGCACCAAAGATTCCTAAACTGATGAAGCTTGTTGCTAAGAAGATACCAACCAAGTGGTATGAACTAGGTATTCAGCTGGAGATCAATATAGCTACACTACGCACATTTTCGGCACAAACCAGTGATCCAGTTGAACTCTGGAGTGTGGTGTTTGACCAATGGAGGAAAGAGCAAAAGGTTCCATTCTCCTGGGAGACTATCATCGACACACTAGAGGAAGCTGATGAGAACAGTACAGCTGCTGGGATCAGGGAATGGCTGGACACTAGATCATGAAGTAGCTATCACTCATTCACATGCACCAGTTACTGCTAGTCCTTGTGTGTATACAGATACTAATCATGTAGTTGTATTCATGACATAGAGGTCATGTATTATTCATGAGATGTACAAAAATAATTGCTTTTACTAATTGAATACAAAATCTTGACGACAGTTGACGACAGTTTTGATAAACAGTAACCAACAACTGTACGAGCCAGTGGCGTCACAAGGTTACTGTTATTAGTCGTGTCGTCATTGATTTTTAAGGCGGAGTCCATCAATACGTCACCGTAAACAGCAAGATTGCCGTCGAAAAGCAGCAATTTTGTGAGACCGAGCTTCGTTTGTTGTAATGCGTAGAGGGAGACACGCCAAGTAAGTCTGCCGTTAATGTACTATGCTTAACCTTTGCAGTAAGCAAGTATTGGCTCTTAAATAACTGAGACTCTGGAGATCCTGTGCCTAACGTTGGGCGATGTCGAAAACGCTGTTTTACGCTCCCTGTTCCCGAAGTATAGCCGATGGAGACTTCTCGTGCCGCTCACACGAGTGCATCTGGGACGAGTGTTTGACTGCAGCTTTAATAGTTCTTAAATACCACTCGTTGTAGAGATCCTTTGCCTAACGTGGTCTGCTGTGTGGGTGTGTTTACTGCCATCATTTATCACGTGACAACCATTTGACGCGAGGCCATATGATGTAGTCAACTCCCAAAGGATAGACCTTTATGATGGTACATGCATATGTGCATAGGATCATACGTTTCTGTTGATCAACCTTTAGAACCTCCTCCAACTTCTATATATATGACAAGAGGTCTCAATTCACACACCCCTGTTAACTAATTCTCCTGGCTCGTCCAATCAGTCAGTCAAAAGTTTCATCTCTCATTTATCTGAAGATCAGCTTGCTGATGACGGAGTTTTTTTTCTTAACTCGTTGCAGCTTTCTATTTTGTATTTTAATGCTCGTAGCATTCTCCTGAGCATTACTGAGTTGCAAGCCACTTGTCTAGCCTCTAATCCTGATATTGTATGCATTACAGAATCTTGGCTCAACTCTGATATAACTGACTTTGAGATTTCGATTCCAGGATTTAACTGTATCCGATTGGACAGAAATCGTCATGGTGGTGGTTTAATCTTTTATTACAAGACTGCGTTGGAATGCAAGATATTATTATTTTTGGGTCCTAGCAACCATGAGTTATTTACTGTTTCTTTTTCTATTCATAATTGTAGATTTTGTATTACTCTTTTGTATCGTCCGCCAAGTTCTCCTGTTGCTTTTTTTGAGTCTCTGTACACAGTTTTTCAATCTATATAGATCCAGATTTATTTTCTAACTTAATTTTTTTTGGTGACTTCAACATAGATTTTTGTAACCCTACCCACCCATTATTTTATTTTTCTAAAGTTTTTTCTCTAACTCAGGTTGTTTGCCAACCAACTCGCATAAGTTGCCATGGTGCCTCTACCATTGATCTTGTCTTTTTGTCAAACCCTGAAAATCTCTTGAAGTGTTGTACGATTCCACCACTTGGCAATTCAGACCACCAAGGTATATCCGTTTCTGTCAAATGGAATGTTTCATACAAACATCTTATTACTAAAAGTAGATTGATTTGGAGGTATAAATATGCTGACTTTACTGAAGCCTGCAATCTTCTTGAACAAATAAATTGAGATGATATATTTGCGAATTGCTCTAATGTAAATGCAGCTGTTGAAATGTTTCAAACTCATTTCCTACACATAATGTCATTAATAAAAGCGCTCAACCTGAGGCCCGCGGCAAATCTACGTTGTCCAGCACTTGAATAGCGCTACAACATTACAACATAATCATTAATGCACAAACTCAGTTTATGTTCAGTAGATAGTTTGATGAGATACTGGAGTACTAGTACAGATAGCGTGAGAGTGTACCCACTCCCTTAACCAGGCATGCACTAATTTAATTATAAACTAATTATATAAGCTAATTGTTTTGTGAGTACGGTAATCAGATAGCTATGATCCGGAAGGTATCATTTACCCCTTTCTTTCCAGGAATAGTTTGGATAATAATATTATATATTGTTGTATAGTAGGCATGCACAATATTTTGACCTATAGGACAAAATTTGATCGACGGTTTTTGTCCTAGCCGACACAAAATAATTATTGTCCTAGCGGGTCCTAGAACAAAAAGGTCAACGAAAACTCTCCTAGGACAAAATAAGCTAACTGGAACTGTCCAATTTTTCCGACGAAAACTGTCCTAGGCAGGACAACTGTCTAGGCAGGACAATAGGCCAACTAAAATACGCCAACGAGAACTGTCCTAGGCAGGAAAACATGAGATGAGAAGCCAACGAAACTACAAATTATAAGAAGCCGACGAAAACTGTCCTATAATGGTGGGCCTTGTGGGCTACTATATAGACCTAATTTCAAATGAAAGCTAGCTTGCTATCAGTTACAATAATTATTATAACGATTAAAAGTTTGTGTGCAAAAATTTCACACAGTCATCAGTCATAAACATGTAGTTTTATAGATAATAGTATCAAATAAGTATATGTTATACCATGCCTACCCGTGGTGTATCACGAATACACGAAGCAATAACTATTAATCCCGAGGGCGTAGCCCGAGGGATTAATGGTTATTGCTGAGTGTATTCATGACAAGTAAAGTAAAAAAGCTTTAATAAAAAAAACTGAAAAGTGTAGGGATGACTCTTAAAAGGAAAGGAACAAGATGGGATGATGCTTGCAAAAGTAAAGGAACAAGATGGAATAATGCTTGCAAATGTAAAAGTCCCAAGTATCCCTACATCAGCGGCTTGTTGCGACAACGTGCAACTGATGACAATTGCGGAATCCTCTTCCTATACCTTCACAACCGTCAATTACTTCATCGGACTGCGTCCTCCAAACACAGCTACCTGCAGCATATTTACAACTGTCAACTACTTCATCGGACTGCGTCCTCCTAAACACAGACACCTCTAGTTATTTACAACTGTCAAGTACTTCATCGGACTGCGTCCTCCAACACAGATACCTCTAGTTATTTAGAACCGTCAATTACGTCATCGGACTGCGTCCTCCTTCAAGCCGCTGATGTAGGGATACTTGGGACTTTTACATTTGCAAGCATTATTCCATCTTGTTCCTTTACTTTTGCAAGCATCATCCCATCTTGTTCCTTTCCTATTTTAAGGTCATCCCTACACTTTTCAGTTTTTTTTTATTAAAGCTTTTTTACTTTACTTGTTCCTGTTACTTTTTTTGATCACTACCAGTTTGAACTTATTCTATGTTAGATGTTATTTCATTTTGACAACTCCGTGAGCAGCAGTTACTAGTCTAGCATGCAGATGTGAACGTGCACGGGCCTTGAGAGTAAGGAGTGTGGTTTAAAATAATCATTTAATATTACCAATCATTCAATGAAAGGTTTAAAATATCAAGTCCATGTATGATTTGACAACATGATACTTGTTAGTACTGTAATGGATGAAGAAGAGACTAATACTGACAACTCGATCATGATGCTGCAAGCCTAAAATAGTTGGAACACGCCTAGTAGAATCTTTTTGATGCCAATATCACACTCACAGTGGCTTCTAGTCCTTACGCTGCGTGGTGTAGGAACCTTTCCGTGCGTAGGTAAGCGGCGCCGGTACAGTACTCAGCCCGGTTCACGTCTGGGCATGTCAGTTTTAACCCGCCATCTAAAGCTTAACAAACAGATCAGTGTTACTTAGAGTATAGTACAGCTCTAGACAAATTTCATACCTCTGGCTTGCGCGCTGAAGCGTCCAGACCAGAGACAAAACAAAGTATCGATCGAGATAGCTGCAAAACTGATGTAGGCGGAGTCAATAAGGGAGAGCTCGAGCGGGGTAATTTCGGACACGGGGTAATTTCGGACACTCGGGTTCTGTTTGAGTCTCGTTAACCCTTTAACCCCTATTGTCGCCTTTTGGCGACATACATACTTCAGACACCATAACTTTATGAAAAAGTGCTAAAATATCCCAAAATTGAGCCAAATTGAAGAATACAAATAACCGCAAAAAATTGACCGGTTTTCGGCGCGCCCCCTGCGCTAAACGTATTGGCTTCGGCATTTCTATGGCTTCAGTGCAAAGTCCACAACATTTAAAGAAAAACAAAATGGCTGCCAAGAAAATTCGGACATTTTATGGCTTCAGGGTGCTCGGAAACACATTTTCGTGCATTCTCTATGATCTGGACTACATTTTGCACTCACCAAAACCACTGCTAGTTGTGTGTACTTTTCAGTATCCAGCCCCAAAGCACTAACTTTGAGCAAAATTTGACGAGGTCGTTGCACTTTATCGGCTTCACTTTCGAAGTGGGAGGGGCATATCGACTGACTTGAGTGTGGGCAATTGCGGCTACTCACTGGCGTAAAAGGACGCAAATTTGAGACCAGTAGCACAAAAGACACACGAGATATTCACAAGAGAAGTGGTCAGCATTTACGAGGTTAAAATTTCAGCAAGATAATTTAGTAATTAAAGGGTTAAGCGGAGACTTCCTAATTAATAGGGTTCTCCTCAGCACTCGCGTTATGCGAGTCTTCATCGATACTAATTGCAAGAGACTTCCCCTCTCTCAGCCGAGCTCTCAGCAACCGCCTTTGCCAGTGGACACGAGATGGTAGCGCTACTAGCACGTTGGTAAGCACCTAGAATAGCTAGTATACATCTTTAATACTCTGCCCCGACCTCTGTACATGCAGTCTGGTGAGGTTGCTCATAATAAACATGTAGTCTCAATCAAGTTGACCCTGATGAGCATTTTTTTGCGATAGGTGAGTTGCAAGTGTATGTTTTATTTGTCAGAAAGTGTTTAATTCTGAGATCCTAAAGCTATATTCAAACTTTTATCATTGTCACTTCTCTAGATGATTGTATGGTTGTTGATAATACCTTCTATGCCATTCCATGATTCCCGAACCCGACACAAGCAGTCTGCACGAATCTCTCAAGTGCTTATTGAATGTCTCAGGACTGACATCAGCTGTGACCTTGTAGTACTTGGCAAAATAATGTAATTTTGTTGTCTAAAATTTTAATACAGTTTATACTATCTTAATCCAATTCTACAAACTTGTCTGGGAGAGGGTTAATTACTGGGATACTCTCACACACCTTTCCACTTGCTACAGACACGATGCTGTTGTAGTGACAATTTATCTCATAATGAAGTTCAAAATGAGATGGCCCAGGAACACCATCCTAGGGGCTACCAGCAAGATCTGGGTATCGAAATGAATGGCGAAGTGGTTGGATGGTTTGCCAGTGTGGTCCTGAACCAGGTGTTGAACAGCAAAAGAAAATTGGCACTTGAAAGTAGCATGATACAGCCAATAGCTCGATGTGTGTCGCCCAATGATCCTGCTCCATCATGTATTGTGTATGTAAGTCTGTGATTTGTGTGGGTCTTGATATAACGAACAGAAATAGCTCCACTATCACTCTCTATAACAGACATTCTGGAAAGGCAATATCCAGTGTCATCTAGCTTCCTGGAACTGCGCTTTTTTCTTTTTGTTGCTTTTTTGACTTTGGATTTGCCGTCGCGGCAACAAGTGTATAGTTCTGCATAAAATAAGATGCCTGTATACTTACACTTATAGCAGCTAACCTGCACTTTTTAGTTGCTCCTCCTTTTGGCTTAATATACCAAGTGTATGTCTTCTTTTCTTCCAATGCTTTCCATTGGAGAAATTCATCTCTGCTTGAAAATTCATGATTTTCAGTGACTGAAATAAAAGTGTATAAAGTAAAATTGCTGTCGTTTGATGTAGAAATAGTTATTACCAATAGAGATTTTATGCTCTCGGGTCATGTGTGAACTCAGTCGTGTTGCATGAAAAAAACCAGAGTCACATTTGGGGCAAGTGAACCTCCCTTCCTTTTTCATCAGCTTTACTCCATGCACCATTTTCAGGTGACTGCTGAGATTGTCATATCGATTGTAAACTTTAGTGCAACCACTGACAGTACATGGAAAGAGTAGAAATTTAATTTAATACAGGGTGAATACAATGTGAATACAATGAAATAAAGCAGTGGTGTAGGGAATGATACAAAATAAAAATAATTGTTAGTTCAGAGGAGACCACGCACTCTCAGCTACGAATATTTCTTTAGCTGTAAAATGTATATAAATTATTATTACGACAGAAACATGTTGTGTTGTCTTACAATTAGCTTAGACTTCTTGACAGCAGGCTCACTGCTACTTGTAGGTACATCATTTTCCTGTGATTTCTACTCAAAGATTCATACCGATTGATATGTACTTTACTATATATAAACTTACGGTTTTGAACTTAGTCAATTCTTCAGTAGATTCATCATAGCAAGACTCAGATGATGACTGTAATTGTGAAAAGAGAAGTGTAAATTTAGATTCAGATCACAACTGATAACTGACTGTCAAAAGTCTCTTAAATGTAGTCCCATGACCTGGACATTCAAAATCTGAATCTGACCATCTTTGGTCCGAGTCTTCATTCTCTTCCGAGTCATTCATGACCAATGTCGATGATCACCAGCTGGCGGTCCGATCGCTAGGATAGCTTGCTAATTTGGTACTTTGTGGTAGTATAAGCGTACTATATAGCTAAGACTAAGTTGGAGCAATTGAAACGGCTGCAACAGCGAGTTTAGTAACTGTGACTGAATTGAACGCGCGCTGAGTTCCCGCGCTTACAAGAGGAAATTCCTCCTATTAAACGAAGCAATTACTCGCACAAGCGCGAGTACTGAGGAGAACCCTGTTGAGTAAAGTAATTAGGAAGTCTGCGCTTAACGAGACTCGTTCTGAGTCGCTGCAGAAGGGCAAGCGACTGCAGTAAGCTATTCTTATTATAGCTATACCATCAAGCTATCATAGGCTAGTAAACATAGTACGGCGAATCGCTTGTTCTCTGTTGATAGCGACAATTTATCTTGTGTATCGGCAAAAACGGTTTTCCTTCCACTAGCCTTGTACTAGGTCGTCTACAATCGCTGGACTGGAACAGTGGAATGGAACGGTGGAATGGAATGACCTTTCAAAAATTTTACTTAAAATGTACCAAAATTTTAACACACTAAACCCAAGACCCTAAAACCTTCGCCTAACAGCGCCCAGTATGGACCTAACAGCGCCCAGTATTCGCCTAACAGCGCCCAGTATGGACCTAACAGCGCCCAGTATTCGCCTAACAGCGCCCAGTATGGACCTAACGGCGCTCATTACTATTCTGGCGAATACTAGACGCCGTTAGGCGAATACTTGGGCGCTGTTAGGTCCATACTGGGCGCTGTTAGGCGAATACTGGGCGCTGTTAGGTCCATACTGGGCGCTGTTAGGTCCATACTGGGCGCTGTTAGGTCCATACTGGGCGCTGTTAGGCGAATACTGGGCGCTGTTAGGTCCATACTGGGCGCTGTTAGGCGAAGGTTTTAGGGTCTTGGGTTTAGTGTGTTAAAATTTTGGTACATTTTAAGTAAAATTTTTGAAAGGTCATTCCATTCCACCGTTCCATTCCACTGTTCCAGTCCAGCGATTGTAGACGACCCTTGTACTATCGGGTTGTTGAGTTCTTTTAGTAGCCTCGCCGAGCATCAATACAAGAGAAACAGCACTACTGAACATGAGTTGTAGACCTGACTTATATACGACGCAAGATTCTGTTTGATCGGCGAGGACGCTATCTAGCTAGGTGTCCGAAATTACCCCGTGTACCAAAATGCTCATATTTCTGGTTGCATTGTTAAACGTGCGTGTTTTCGTCCTGCCAGTCGTCATTGAAAACTATAACTTAGCTAACAGATAGCACATAGATAAAGTTCAATGCACTGTTGTTTTTGTTTTGGTACGCTTTTTCTGCTGTCGAAAACCAAGCTCGCTACTTCGACAACCGAAAGTATGTCCGGAATTACCCCGCCCTCCCTTAATAAGTAGCGACAAGAGGGTTAATTATTTAATGGCGTCTTCAGTCCAAAACGGCCTAAAAACCATGTTTTTCAAGGATTACTCGCTTCTGGTAGTGTTTAATTCCTATCTAAGACGTAAGTGCACTATTCCAGATATATACACGTGCAATTGTGCAGGTTTGGTAGTGATTCGTTCACTCAGGACAGCCGAGCGCCAGGCTCACTGAAAGAAGAAAGAAGAAGAAGAAGAAGATGAACAATTCACGTGGGCGGCGATTTCTGTTTACCACTTTAGAAACGTCTGCCCGCTTCGCCAAAGGTATTTCCACACTCAGAACAATCGCCTGATCAATCCTAGATGTCTGGCTGGAATCTCGAGAAACGCTACAACAGCCAAGATCTGCAACGACCTCTCTGAGAGTCGCCATCTTGATTTTCGTCGACAAGCAAGCAGTCCCGGCGACTTTCTTAGACTTCCTACAAGCGCTCGCACTTCAGATTCCCTTAGAGATAGTGAAAATGCAGTAGAAATGTATAACAGTAGAGATATGTGCGAAAACTCATTTTCACACATGAGTAGCCGCCATCTTAGTTCGAGGTCATCCCTACATATCATTGCCGATCGGCAATGATAATACACCACAGGTAGGCATGGTATAACTGACTTGTATCATGGCAACCACAAGGCCCACTGATGTCTGTAGGTTTCTATAGGATAAATAAGGGCGGCTTGCGCACTCTTTATAGTTTACTGGTGAGGTTGACTCGCAACTCTCACCCCTTCCTATTTTTCTCTCTGGAAGGTAGATCATTTCTATGATCATTTTTGCCCAGTGGGAGTCATGTGACTTCCCGTGGAATATCCGATAAGGACTTGTCATCCCGATGCAGTCTCAGGCCGGTGCACTCTCAGGCCAGTGCCACGCCCATCAGATGCACTCTCAGGCCAGTGCTACGCCTACCTAACTTCCTGTCGAACACATGACCAGCGCATGGTTCAAGCAGCCTTCTCGTGATCAGCTATAGGCCGGGCTCAAGTGCACGCCAGCTTGCTCAATCTATTTCTCTTGACTGCAGTGTCTGTATGCACACTGGATGACGACTACTAGGCCGGCACTGTACTCCTCCACGGGCTAGCTGCCTTACAGTCTCTACTGATCGAGTTGCAAAGCCAGCTAGGCCTGTCATCTCTTGATGCACTCTCAGGCTTGTCAATTCTCTATCAGACCTGTCATCCCTTGATGCACTCTCATGCAGGCTAGTCTCAGGACACATATGATTCCTTATTTTATGCCTGCATGCCGAACATGTAGTATACCTGTCATATCTGAATTTCTCACACTGTCAGTATAACACATCCACTGTCTTCTTGCAAATATCTATCACATTTTATTGAGTGTATGGTGTTAAGTATGAAATTTTCAAATAATAATGGTCTGCTATTAATCTTGTGGATTAATGAGTGGCAGTTTCGTTGCCTGTCTTCGGTGCATGACAGTAATACATTTGGTTAATAAGAGGTTTTACCTAAAACATCGTGGGCAAGCCGGAACTCCAGTCTTTCATCAGCATTAACACTGCAGCTAGTCTGGCACCAAATCTACTAGTTGCTTGACAAGACGATGAATCAATCAGCTGTTGGATAGCACATATACCATAATTAAATACCACTACAACATGTATAATGATCATTTTTACACTTTTATTTATGATGCTATAATGCAATTCTAATGAGAAAATGATCAATAAGCACTGTATACGTACATGACTATGAATACTATTCGAGGTCATCCCTACATATCATTGCTGATCGGCAATGATAATAATTAATCAGTTCATAGTGCCGGCATAGATAATGGTGGTGGGAAGTAGCTATTTCCTGAAAGACTGCAATGGAAGAACAAAAATAATACATGTGTAGCTGTAATTATAGCTGTCTCTTACTGTTAAAAATGGCTGTATGATGCAGACTGCAAAATACAACAACTGATGGGTACTATAGGGACATTTTGGTGGGTGTGGTACTAACAGCATCTATGACTACAGTGTCAAGAACGACGTGTATTTCTACATAAACAGAGATAATAAGAGATATAGAATGTATCATGTGGAAAGCAAGAACACACATGATATAGATCAACATATATTACTGTCATTTGCCGGCCTATACTTCATGGTGTAGATATATCACATTAACAACAGAGTCTGCATGCACAGTATTAGATCTATCGTCTTACGCCATTCCAGATCTATATGGAGCAATGAGCTGCTAGCGTTGTCGATCACGAGAAGGCGACTTGAACCGTGCGCTGGTCATGTGTTCGCCAGGAAGTTTGGTGGGCATAGCACTGGCCTGAGAGTACATCGAGAGTGGATAGGTCTGATAGAGAATTGACTAACCTGAGAGTGCATCAAGAGATAACAGGTCTGATAGAGAGATATGGAGAGTGCATCAAGAGATGACAGGTCCTATCGAGAGTGGACTACTTGTCTGAGACTGCATCAAGAGATGACACGTCTGATAGAGAGATATGGAGAGCATGGAGAGTGCATCAAGAGATGACAGGTCTATAGCTGGCTTTGCAATTCGATCAGTAGAGACGGTGTGGCAGCTAGCCTGTGGAGGAGTACAGTGCCGGCCTAGTAGTCGTCATTAGGTGTGCATACAGACACTGCAGTCAAGAGAAATAGGTTGAGCAAGCTGGCGTGCACTTACAGACACTGCAGTCAAGAGAAATAGGTTGAGCAAGCTGGCGCCCGCCCGGCCTATAACTGATCACGAGAAGGCTGCTCGAACCATGCGCTGGTCATGTGTTCGACAGGAAGTTAGGTAGGCGTAGCACTGGCCTGAGAGTGCATCTGATGGGCGTGGCACTGGCCTGAGAGTGCACCGGCCTGAGACTGCATCGGGATGACAAGTCTATATGGAATATCCAGATATACCACAGAAAATC
The DNA here is from genome assembly GCA_964017065.1 of Haliclona indistincta. Classification (NCBI taxonomy): domain Eukaryota; kingdom Metazoa; phylum Porifera; class Demospongiae; order Haplosclerida; family Chalinidae; genus Haliclona; species Haliclona indistincta. Next base: position 12,860,724 of record OZ024789.1, on the reverse strand, counting down.
ACATGATAAACCGTGGAATATCTAGTTATTATGCCTCGGTGGGCGGAGCCACGAGGCATACAGTAGTTCGTCGGTTTGTCCTTCATTCTGTCCGCAGGCAGAACTCCGCGTCGGCGGAAAACTAAGCGCTGATACTTGCAATACATGTTCAACTCGGTGTTGCCTCGGAATTGAATTGATAGACTTTTGGTTCCAAAGCTTCGTTACCTTGAATGGCATTGCTGGACTCGCTCAGCATTGTGGGACTTCGCTGAAGATAAAGCTGTCTACTATAGTCTTCTTCACAGCTTGTAAGACAATTCTTTACTCAAGGTAGTACAGTGAGTGCTGAGAAATCAATCGTGCTATCGCTAAGCAGTGCCAGCTCCAGCGGCAAGCTAGCAACCAGCGCTCACGTGCTGTGTTGATTATAGGCACGCCCAACTGAATTCCATGTGGTTAGCACTGCTAGGCTTCTGATCGCATAGTTGCAACCCACTAGCTTATTCTGCAAACAGTGCTTTATTGCAGCTTGTTGCAGCGCTCTTCAGCTTTATACAGGAATTCCATTGCATAACTATTATGATTGCTGTACAGCAAGGCATAACAGCTGCAGTTTTTTGCTGTACAGAAATCCTGTATACATGAATCTGCAGTTGCTGTGTTTGTGGATGGTCACTGTACAGGAATTGTGCTATAGCTTGTATAATAGGTGGAGTTTACTGTAGCTAGTCCTGCTGTGTACTATGGAATTCCACCGAGGCATCAGCACCTTTGGTGCCTAGTTCCACAGGAAATCATGTGACTTTCCATGGTATAATTATCTGAAATATACCACTGGCGGTGCCTTTGAAAATGAAGCACCATGGTGCAGATGCCTCGGTGGAAGTGCATGCACACTGCACATGCTTTGACCGTCAACACACAGCAACTACATACAGTTACTCCATCAGCAGATGATGATTGTAACAGATTTATAAAGTACAATGGTCATACAAGCTGGCAAAAATAACAGAAGCCAATAGTATGCTACCACAGTGTAATAGTTAGCTGGGCGTGCACAATGCAGTCATGCTTGTAGCAGCTAGCTTTTTCGGTTTTGCTGCTTTTTGTTCGGACCCGCCACGCTATCCTGTAGTCCAGATCAAACCTACAATCTGCTAGCCAGTTAACCATGGACACATTCGACTTCGGAGAAGTCCAGATCGCCAGCAACGGTAAACAAAGTAAGCAAATCACGCCATAACTCACGAACAAAGCTTTAATTCAAAAATCTAAGACCATCAAGTTCGAGCTCTTAACGTGTTGTGTCGATATTGCACTTACCACCAGCTGATTCTTCGCCGTCTTTCAGAACTAGAGCGGACAGACATACAGACAGACAGACAGACAGACAGACGCGTACGACTACTGTATGCCTCGTGGCTCCGCCCACCGAGGCATAATAAGGCTTCCTATGGTACAAATGCTATTGTTCTATAGCTCTGCTCACTATTCGCATCTGCTTAACCCTTTAATTACTAAATTATCTTGCTGAAATTTTAACCTCGTAAATGCTGACCACTTCTCTTGTGAATATCTCGTGTGTCTTTTGTGCTACTGGTCTCAAATTTGCGTCCTTTTACGCCAGTGAGTAGCCGCAATTGCCTACACTCAAGTCAGTCGATGTGCCCCTCCCACTTCGAAAGTGAAGCCGATAAAGTGCAACGACCTCGTCAAATTTTGCTCAAAGTTAGTGCTTTGGGGCTGGATACTGGAAAGTACACACAACTAGCAGTGGTTTTGGTGAGTGCAAAATGTAGTCCAGATCATAGAGAATGCACGAAAATGTGTTTCCGAGCACCCTGAAGCCATAAAATGTCCGAATTTTCTTGGCAGCCATTTTGTTTTTCTTAAAATGTTGTGGACTTTGCACTGAAGCCATAGAAATGCCGAAGCCAATACGTTTAGCGCAGGGGGCGCGCCGAAAACCGGTCAATTTTTTCCGGTTATTTGTATTCTTCAATTTGGCTCAATTTTGGGATATTTTAGCACTTTTTCATAAAGTTATGCACAGTGCGAAAAGTAGGAGTTTGCAGTTTTTGTAAACTGCCAGTTTGACGAAAGTTTGCAAAGTTTACAAGTGGTTTCCCATTGTAGTAATAAAAAGACTTGTAAACGCTTTGCAAACTACGTGCGATGTAAATCAAGACTTGTTAACGCTTTGCAAACTATGTGCGAAGTAAACAAGACTTGTGAACGAACAGGAAACTGTCCGTGGTGTTGCACTAGAGGCCTGAGTCTCGTTCTTGTGTCTGGGAACGAGTAAACTTCGTAGAAAATGGGTTAAGAATACTATTAAAATGGCGCAGCTGCGTTCATGCTAGTTTCGAGCTTGTTTGTACGACTAAAGAGCTACTATGGCTGTCCTAATTGTTATCCAGTGAATCACTACTTATGTAGGTATGTATGCATGTACAGTACACCTATGATTCATTGTTTTGCAACCATGGACAACCATAATATTTGCTGCTATAATTATGTGAATGCCTCGGGCCTGGTATAATTACTCTCGCTCTCTGCAGTAACCCAACTGTACATATAGCATTTGGCTGTTTTCGGTTTGCTGATGGCTTTCTGTAGTCCAGTTGCTTAATGTTCTGTCATATCTTCAAGCCTATACCTGCCGTATGGGTACCATACTACTGTAATGTACCGATATACTCCAGTGCCATTTCTAAGTTGTAGATCATGATTTTTAGGTAGAAGTCATTCACCTAGTGATTCAAATAACAAAATACTCATAAGCTATGCATGTCGGCGTGCCACCACGACATAAAATTGTGATTGAGTACATGTAATTTTCTCTTATATCTTCTGTCATAGTCAGGTTGATACACTGTTGTGCACAACTGATAGAGAAGCTTAATCACAAGGTCAGCCATGACCAGAACAGCATTGCAACAATTTTAGTGCTTTATACTTTATGACAGTTGTGTCTTTGCCTTATCATGCTGTCTCGTATTATTGCAGACAAAGGCACACTTATCCCTATCTCTCTCTCTGTTTATTCTTTCACTCTCTATCGTTCGATTCCTTCCTTAGATCGATCCCTGTAGCTATCGAACATGAGAGTAGACTGCATGATGTTTGGACAGAGATGTTGAGCTATACTATTTGAACGGTTCTTCATTTATGACATTATCAAGTTCACTTTCTACAGTATACTTTTGACCCAAAACATGTATGCACAGTAATACCGCACACTAACACTGTACCGTTGATCATCTATGTTACATGCATGTGATAATAATTTAATTTTTGTCCAGAATGTACATGTACAAAAGTTTTGAATCTTATAATTCACGATAATTAAGTAATGTTACAGCTGAAGTAAGTATTACAAATTTACAATGAAATCACAACAAGGACGATGAAATGTCAATCAAATGGTATAGGAACAACAATTAGAACATTATCAGTACCCATAAAACGTCCAAAGTTTACTTCAGCATTTACATAAACAATTCTATTTGTGATACTGCTGATTAAGAAATAGTTAACATCGAATGAGCTTAATGAATTGCTCCACACTTCTGTGGGCTTCCCATACCAAAGTTGACAAGGATGCTCTAAATATGATGTACAGTTTGCTAACCAGTGTGTGTGACGTGTGCATTTATTAGTGGGTTGTTCTACTAAGGAACTATATATCTCCTCTCTCTTTCCTTTCCTAGAGATCTCTCTCTCTCTCTTTCCTCCCACATACTCTCTCCTTTCCTTCACCCCATTTCTCTCTGTATTTCTTCATTCCTTTCTAATCTCACCTCTCTCCTGCTCTACCACCTCATTTTCTATGCACCTCACTCACACACCTCTCTCACTTCTATAGCTGACTATCATAGGGTCACCGTCGATTTCCTACACATGTGTTAGCCGTTCAAGTGAATTAACCTAGAGTAGTATGAGGGTAAGTAGCAGTATGTGTTTGTGCAGAGTTTTGTACTCATTTACTTCATCCCCATATCACTCTCTCCTCTTCTATTTCTCCCTCCATCTCTCTCATTCCCTCCCTCTTTCCCGCCTCTCTTCTTTCTCCCACTTTCGCTCTCTCTCTCTCTCTCTCTCTCTTTCTCTCTTTCTGTCCTTCCCTCCCATCACTCTCTTCCACAACTCTCTCTCTCTCCTTCTCTCCCTCCTGCCACTCTCTCTCTCCTTCCCTCCCATCACTCTCTCTCTCCTTACCTTCCACCACTCTCTTTCTCTCTCCTTCCCTTCCACCACTCTCTCTTTCTCCTTCCCTCCCATCACTCTCTCTCTTCTTCCCTTCCACCACTCTCTTTCTCTCTCCTTCCCTTCCACCACTCTCTCTTTCTCCTTCCCTCCCATCACTCTCTCTCTCCTTCCCTTCCACCACTCTCTTTCTCTCTCCTTCCCTTCCACCACTCTCTCTTTCTCCTTCCCTCCCATCACTCTCTCTCTCCTTCCCTCCCATCACTCTCTCTCCTTCCCTTCCACCACTCTCTCCCATCACTCTCTCTCACCACTCTCTTTCAATTCCTGTTGCGCAGTATGAGTGGTAGATCTTAGTACAGCGCATGTGTGTGTGTGACAGTTTTTCTACCTCTTTCTCCCTCCAACCTTCTGTTCTCTCTCCGCCCTCCCATACACACTCTCTCTCTAACAACATGATATGAATCTCGATCAATTCTTGTAGCCACACAATATGAACCCAGAGGAGAATGAGTAAGTCTGTCTGTGTGACATCGTTTTACCTTCCAACCCACCTCTTTCTAGCAATTCTTTGTAGTCACGCAATATGAACCAAGATGAGTATGAGTAAGTCTGTCTGTCTGTGACACTGTTTTACCTCATCTCTCCTTCCCACCCACCTCTTTCCTCTCCTTCCCTCCCACCTCTCTATCTCTCTCTCTCTCCTTCCCTCCCATCATCTCTCTTTCCCTACAGAACTCCTTCCATCCTCTTTCTATTTTGATCAATGCCTTTTACCACTCTAGAGCATGCAGTATGAGTGGTAGGTCTTAGTACATTGTTTGTGTGTGTGTGTGTGTGTGTGTGTGTGTGTTTGCGTGCGTGCGTGCGTGTGTGCGTGTGTGTGTGTGTCACTGGCTGTGTCTCATTGACCACTAAAGGCGTCGGTGGGACTTCGGGTGCCCACACCTGCGGTGAGAGGCACAGTTGGTCCTCCTGTGAGTTCCTTGCCCGGCTCCAGGAGACTGCACAGCACCAGCACAGCACCAGCACACCGTACCTGCTTGGTGCACAGGTGTCCTGGCTTCGCCAGGTACGTGTGACCCTTGTGGCAGCTAGACACTTTGCTTTGCTTTTGCTTTTGTGTGTGTGTGTGTGTGACAGTTTTTCTACCTCTTTCTCCCTCCAACCTTTCGTTCTCTCTCCTTCCTCCCAACACACTCTCTCTCTAGCCACATGATATGATTCTCAATCAATTCTTGTAGCCACACAATATGAACCCAGAGGAGTATGAGTAAGTCTGTCTGTCTGACATTGTTTTACCTCGATCCTTTCTCCTTCCCGCCCACCTCTTTCTCCCTATCTTTCTATCAATTCTTGTAGCCACACAATATGAACCCAGAGGAGTATGAGTAAGTCTGTCTGTCTGTGTGACATTGTTTTACCTAATCCCTCCTTCCCACCCAGCTAGCTCTTTCTCCCTCTCTTTCTATCAATTCTTGTAGCCACACAATATGAACCCATAGGAGTATGAGTAAGTCTGTCTGTGTGTGTGACAGTGTTTTACTCCTCTCTATCTCTCCCTTCAACCTGTGTATGTGTGAGCGCACTACGATGATTATTTTCCTTGTACATTTTCTTTATAAATATTGCTCTTAAATTTTATTTCGTAGAGTGCTGACTATACAAAGAAGCGAAAGCCACACCAATCACATCTGTATCCTGTAACCTTAATGTAGCTTAGCAACTTAGAGACTGTTACATTTAAACCTAGTCAATTTTTGATCTCATTGCATCCCGTATGTGTCTTCCTTATTCTTTACTCTACTCTCTCAAAATCTTTCACCACACACACACACACACACACTCACACACACATTAACCTAAAGGGCAAGAGTTCAGGCTCAGCACAATCAATGGATACTGCGCCGGCAGCATGAGAATCTCCATGTGTTGATCCATTCGACAGATTTGCTACAGTTTGATTTTGGACAGGACACTATATTCAACATAATGTTCCTATGTTTAAGTATTTATAATAATCATGAACATACTAAAAATGTTTTTGGCTAGTTAGTTGGTGCCGAACAAAGCTGGCATTCTATCAAACAGCACTAAATCCAGTGAGAGTGTACACAGTTCACAGCTATCGAGCTACTGGAACAGAGAATCAGCACTGTTTCCCTAGAATCAGGGTCTAGACTGACTTGGTCCATCAAACAGCACTAAATCCAGTGAGAGTGTACTCAGTTCACTGCTATCGAGCTACTGGAACAGAGAATCAGCACTGTTTCCCTAGAATCAGGGTCTAGACTGACTTGGTCCATCAAACAGCACTAAATCCAGTGAGAGTGTACTCAGTTCACTGCTATCGAGCTACTGGAACAGAGAATCAGCACTGTTTCCCTAGAATCAGGGTCTAGACTGACTTGGTCCATCAAACAGCACTAAATCCAGTGAGAGTGTACTCAGTTCACTGCTATCGAGCTACTGGAACAGAGAATCAGCACTGTTTCCCTAGAATCAGGGTCTAGACTGACTTGGTCCATCAAACAGCACTAAATCCAGTGAGAGTGTACTCAGTTCACTGCTATCGAGCTACTGGAACAGAGAATCAGCACTGTTTCCCTAGAATCAGGGTCTAGACTGACTTGGTCCATCAAACAGCACTAAATCCAGTGAGGGTGTACTCAGTTCACTGCTATCGAGCTTCTGGAACAGAGAATCAGCACTGTTTCCCTAGAATCAGGGTCTAGACTGACTTGGTCCATCAAACAGCACTAAATCCGGTGAGGGTGTACTCAGTTCACTGCTATCGAGCTTCTGGAACAGAGAATCAGCACTGTTTCCCTAGAATCAGGGTCTAGACTGACTTGGTCCATCAAACAGCACTAAATACAGTGAGGGTGTACTCAGTTCACTGCTATCGAGCTACTGGAACAGAGAATCAGCACTGTTTCCCTAGAATCAGCTGGGTCACTTGTTCCATCAAACAGCACTAAATCCAGTGAAGGTGTACTCAGTTCACTGCTATCGAGCTACTGGAACAGAGAATCAGCACTGTTTCCCTAGAATCAGGGTCTCATGAACCAATCCACTAAGAGTGTACGTACACACCTCCCTGAGACCTGTTAAGAGTTTCACTTGTCTAGCTAGCTGTTGTTTAATATCCCATTGCATCAATAGAGTGTATGACATGTTTTACTGTTGATTGTGACTGTTTGCTCTTTGATTATACAAAACATGTACTAATACATCAAAATAAAGTCTCAGTTAGTTTCTGTGTTGTTCTTGAAACTTCACTGTTGATAAAAGAAGAAAACATAAATGTATAATCATTATACCCAAGCAGCACTGACCGTTAAAGCATCGATGAGTATAGCTTTAGCCAAACTTGTAGCTGCACAAAATGATATGTCTGCCTCCAATCACGAGGAGAAACCACTCACTAAGGTCAGACACACAGCAAAGAACAAGAGAGAGAGAGAGAGAGAGAGAGAGAGAGAGAGAGAGAGAGAGTTTGAGAGGTAGGAAAACAGTCACACACACAGGTGTACGACCTTGCACATACCTGTCATGTTTAACAGTAATCAAATGAGGGGAGTGTTAGAAAAAAACAGTAACAGCTTCAGCAGTACAGCGAGAGGCCTTCCTAGCTTAAAGTGCATTTAGGGACCGTCTGTTCATTATCCCTGTTTCAGAAAGGAGAGAACAAGAAAGAGTGAGAGAGGACTATAAGTAGAGAACCACTAAGCACACACACAAAACGCATACACATGAAGCACTACCTCAAATCATAAGAGGGACAGACAGACGAGAGAGAGAGAGAGAGAGAGAGAGAGAGAGAGAGAGAGAGAGAGAGAGGGGGAGAGAGAGACAGAGAGAGGGAGGGAGAGGGAGAGAGAGAGGGAGAGAGTGTTTACACAAACAAGGGTTACACATACTTTGATTGCTCATTGCAGGTGATAAGAGAAGAACAATGGTGGAACAACACACTGTGGCTTACCACTACTAGGTGTACACATATTCAGCAGCTACAGAGGAAGAGAGAAGAAATAGAAATACATTTTGTGACCAATTACGATCATCATGATACTATAAGTGATCTAGACCGTGAGATGAAAGAGTTTGAGAGCAAGAAAGAAAGAAAGGGACAGAGAGCTACTGCTGGAGGACACACACATTATTACATAATGAACTGTGACATCTTGACAGTGAGCTGACAAGAGATGGGACATCTTGAACAGCACAAACGAAGGTTCAAAACAAACACACACACCTTGAAACACCTTGAGGATTCCGCATTTGTCACCTATAATTATACTTAAACATAATGAACAGACATTATAGTCCAAAGTCAAACTGTAGCGAATGGTTTTTCAACAGTCAACACGTGGAGACTCTCTAAGCTGGCAGCGCAGTGTCCATTGATAGTGCTGCATGAACTCTTGCCCTGTGTGGATGTGTGGTGAAAGAGTTTGGGAGAGTAGAGTAAAGATCAAGGAATACACATACACAATTGGAATGCAGTAAGATCAAATATTGACAAGGTTTTAACATCTCCTTGCTCACAGGGTCATAGTCTATAATGTTGCTAGGCTACATTAAGCCCAGTGATGGGTGTGGCTTTCGCTTTTGTACAATGAGCATGCAAGATGCGAAGGAACTAGCTCTAGGAAATAAAAGTTAAGATAAAGACAATGAACAACAAATTTGAACAAAAATAATTTAGTGTAGCTTTCGCTATTCGTGCGCTCACACATACAGGTGCAAAACGTAATGCCGGTTTCAAGTGGTACTAACAAACAACATGCATAGAAAGATACAAACCTCACTTAGAATCATCACAATACCTTGAATAATACTAATGAACAGCTTTGCACAAATCAGACATATAAATATTATAGCCTGCAGTTCCGGCTGCACATGTCGCATACATTGTATTATTTGTGTGAAAACCAGCGAAGTACAGCATAATGCTCATCATTGTTTATGTCAATCAGGCATATTCTGCTCTTAATTTGTAATAACAATGCCGGTTTCAAGTCACAACTTGTAAGATGATTACGCACAATAGTATCCTTACCTTGTCCACTCTTCATAATTATTCTAGTGGTTTCCAATATAATTCAATGCTGTAGAAAGAAATTACCGCAGTAATTCAATAACAAAATTAAGTTATCTAGTTATCTAGGTAACTGAATCTAACAAAGCCCAAAGCACAACACTGGTGACTGATGACAGGAGCTCCCACATTACCTCTGTCTCTCCACAAGCACAATGCTGGTGACTTCTTTTTTATAATAATATGAACTGCCGAAAGATGACAGTGTCACATCTTGACAGCGCAGCATTATGACTAACACATGAAACAGTGTGTGTGTGTGTGTGTGTGTGTGTGTGTGTGTGTGTGTGTGTGTGTGTGTGTGTGTGTGTGTGTAAGGAAAAGCAATTTTTTTGTTTAGGTAAGACACACCTCCTGCCCACAGCACAACTGCAGACAGAGCTTACATAATGACCCACAGTACCTCTGTCTACAAAGCCCACAGCACAGACACTGGTAACTGCTGACAGAGCTTACACTCTTGCTCTGACTTTGACAATCGGTACCGATTGTTATGACTGAACACATTTAAAAGGATCGGTCCATTCTAATGGGTATGAAGGTTTAATTAACAAGCACTGACAACAACCCTCTTCCAAGCATTAAAAGTTTTTTTGTGATTACATAGTGCCAGCATGAATATGGAATTTGTTAGTGCCACAAAAGCTCCCACAAACGATGGTTCAAATGTAGATGAATCTTTCATGCATTCTATGAACAGAAAAACACTTGCCTTCCCAAGAACTTTATCAAGAACTTCTTCTGGATATAGAAAAGGTCAACTGACTTTGTCTAATGAGACTGCTCCTAGGCCTGCTGCATAATAATGCGTGCTCTGTTCCTATGCTACTGGTTGCTGCCCGTATTGACCTACAAAAAGTAAACATACATGTATGACAGATGAAAGTTATTAGATAAACTGGCCTTTCAGTTCCTCAGTTCCGTTTTTATAGAGCCCCAATCCTTGTGCTTTCTTTTGATGCTGTAAATGTATTTCTTCCCTCGGTTTCTCTGTCTTCATTCTTTCTTTTCTGCCTTTCCATGATTTGAACCAATAAGTTTCATTCTTTGTAGTGGATCGCCCTCTACTTCGCCTGTACCACCAGCCATATGCCATCGCATCACACCTGTTAGGACAGCCGCCATGGCCCGCCAGTATTCCCCGCGTTATGTTCGCGGTGCGTTTTGATTGGTCGAGTACAACTCGATTGGGCGCCAAAACGTAGAAAGATGGCGGTGTTGCTCGCGGTGTTGTATGAAGCACGCGTGGAGCTCGAAGTCCCTGGAAGTGAGTGATGATCTGTACTGTATGAGTCGCGTGAGGAGGACAATTGTGATTTGTAATATCTGTGCTTAGAGAACATTAAGCTAGCGTGGTAGTCAGTGTGAAACGTTCCTAGTTGATGTGAATTTTGGTATATCTTTAGTATACATGTAATTAATATAGTTCGTTTATGTGCAGTAGTTTACAGGTGCCTCTTGTCCTAGAATTGTGTTAGTAACATGATTCTTTCTATAGGCCATAGTTCACAAAGCTGTTTGACCTAAGCAAGAGAATGGTAAGTGATATGTGTTGAAAGATGTAACTTTTCTTTACCCTATAGTTCGCTGACAAACACTCTTCAACCTATAGGGAATAGAATGGTAAGCAATAATGTTGTTTGATGTTACTTTTCTGTACCCTAGTTCGCTGACAAGCACTCTTCAACCTAGGGAATAGAATGGTAAGCAGTATGTGTTGTTTGATGTTACTTTTCTGTACCCTAGTTCACTGACAAGCACTCTTCAACCTAGGGAATAGAATGGTAAGCAGTATGTGTTGTTTGATGTTACTTTTCTGTACCCTAGTTCGCTGACAAGCACTCTTCAACCTAGGGAATAGAATGGTAAGCAGTATGTGTTGTTTGACGTTACTTTTCTGTACCCTAGTTCGCTGACAAGCACTCTATAACCTAGGGAATAGAATGGTAAGCAATAATGTTGCTTGATGTAACTTTCTGTACTCTAGTTAGCTGACAAGCACTCTTCAAGCTAAAGGGATAGAATGGTAAGTGATTATTTGTTGTTTGATGTAACTTTCTTCTATACCTTAGTTCACATCAACTTCACAAGTGGCTGTTTGACCTAGGAAAGAGAATAAGTAAGCATTGTGTGTTGCTTGATGTAACTTTCTATCTGTACGCTGTAGTTACGAGTGACATGGATAAGAGGACAGTATGTTCTGACTACATGATCTAGAGAAGATGCAGTTCTTTACTGTCAGATTACTGTCTGTGTAGTCACGTGATCATCGTCACTGACTGACATGTACACTTGGAGAGGTGAGTGACTTATGCTAGTGTCTTACTGTCTGGTTACTGTCTGTGTAGTCACGTGATCATCGTCACTGACATGTACACTTCAAGAGGTGAGTAAGATGCGCTGATGTTTGATCAGTGTCTTATGAATTTCTTTTTAGATTTGCTGTTTGAGTTCAAGTTGCCATTGCTGGACTTGGTTTCTGTGTACTAGTTGGCATATGGTGTGAACCAGTTATTGATAGATATTATTATTATTGCTGTATTGTATGCTGTTTATAAGATGTTTTGAAACAAAGTTAAAATAATAGTGATAATGTGGTTATAATAGTATGCATGCTGGTAATCAACTGTGTTTACAATGCTGTATACAAATGGAGACATCTGTGTACAAAGCAGTTTGCATAAAACGCTAACTGGAAACCACAGTTTACAAGCTGGGAAACCCCCAGTTACCAAGTTGTAAATCGTTCTTGTAAACTGTTGTCCGTTCGCAAGAGTTTACTTGCTGATTTCCCACAATTCCCAAAGCTGGCAAACTACTGGTAACTTCTAGTTAACAAGACGGTATGCAACTTGGATACCGGGGCTTTTAGCCCTGTGATATTCTTGGTGTGTTCTTCATGATCAGTGGTGATGGATCACATGCATGTTGAAGGTCAACAATTAATTTTCTATTAGATCAACTGCACAGGATTGGGACTATGTACCTTCTCACCATGTATACAAGTGTGTCAAAATGGTGTTAGAAAGTTTGCATGTCGATCCTATACGTCGTCTAGGCCCATTATACAGCTGTTTCATTGGTTTACATGAAACTGTGCTCCGCACGTGTACTTCCTGTAAAACTATTAATATTCATCACTTTGATGGTTCAAAGAAGATAATGAATTATCATTGCCGATCGGCAATGATATGTAGGGATGACCTCGAACTAAGATGGCGGCTACTCATGTGTGAAAATGAGTTTTCGCACATATCTCTATTGTTATACATTTGTACTGCATTTTAACTATCTCTGAGGGAATCTGAAGTGTAAGCGCTTGTAGGAAGTCCATGAAAGTCGCCGGGACTGCTTGCTCGACGACGAAAATCAAGATGGCGACTCTCAGGGAGCAAGTTGCAGATCTTCGCTGTTTTAGCGTTTCTCGAGATTCCAGACATCTGGGATTGATCAGACGATTGTTCTGAGCATGGAAATACCTTTAGCGAAGCTGGCAGACGTTTCTAAAGTGGTTAACTGAAATCGCCGCCCACGCGAATTGTTCATCTTCTTTCTTCTTTCTTCTTTCAGTAAGCCTAGCGCTGTCCTGAGTTAACGAATCACTACCAAACCTGCACAATCGCACGTGTATATATCTGGAATAGTGCACTTACATCTTAGATAGGCATTAAACACTACCAGAAGCGAGTAATCCTTGAAAAACATGGATTTTGGGCCGTTTTGGACTGAAGACGCCATTAAATAATTAACCCTCTTGGCGCTCGTATCATTAACTCCGCCCACATCAGTTTTGCAGCTAGCTATCTCGATCGATACTGCGTTTTGTCTCTGCTCTGGACGCTTCAGCGCGCAAGCCAGAGGTATGAAATTTGTCTAGAGCAGTACTATACCCTAAGTAACACTGATCTGTTCGTTAAAGCTTCAGATGGCGGGTTAAAACTGACATACCCAGACGTGAACAAGCCCAGGCTATTCAGTCTAGCCAAGTTACCGGCAGCAAGATTCTCAACGCACAGTAAGGTTCCTACACCAGGCAGCGTAAATTGTAAAGGACTAGAAGCCTCTGTGAGTGTGATATTGACATCAACAAGGTTCTACTAGGCGTGCTCCTACTCAGGCTTGCACTGCATCATGAGTTGTCAGTATTAGTCTCTTCCTTCATCCATTACTGTACTAACAAGTATCATGTCAAATCATACCTGGACTTGATATTTTGCTGTCTGCGTCCTCAACCTCTTTACTATTTTAAACCTTTCATTGAAGGATTAAACATTATTTTAAACTACACTCCTTACTCTCCAGACCCTGTGCACGTTCACATCTGCTAGACTAGTAACTGCTGCTCACAGAGTTGTCAAAATAAAATAACGTCTAACATAGAATACAACTAATAAGTTCAAACTGATAGTGATCAAAAAAGTAACAGGAACAAGTAAAGTAAAAAAGCTTTAATAGAAAAACTGAAAAGTGTAGGGATGACTCTTAAAAAAGGAAAGGAACAAGATGGGATGATGCTTGCAAAAGTAAAGGAACAAGATGGAATAATGCTAAGCTTGCAAATGTAAAAGTCCCAAGTATCCCTACATCAGCGGCTTGAAGGAGGACGCAGTCCGATGGAGTAATTGACGGTTGTAAATAACTAGAGGTATATCTGTTTAGGAGGACGCAGTCCGATGAAGTAGTTGACAGTTGTAAATAACTAGAGGTATCTGTGTTTGGAGGACGCAGTCCGATGAAGAAATTGACGGTTGTAAATAACTAGAGGTATCTGTGTTTAGGAGGACGCAGTCCGATGAAGAAATTGACGGTTGTAAATAACTAGAGGTAGCTGTGTTTGGAGGACGCAGTCCGATGAAGTAATCAACGGTCGTAAAGGTATAGATTCAGAAGGAGGATTCCGCATTTGTCAGTTGCACGTCGTCTCAGCAAGCCGCTGATGTAGGGATACTTGGGACTTTTACATTTGCAAGCTTAGCATTATTCCATCTTGTTCCTTTACTTTTGCAAGCATCATCCCATCTTGTTCCTTTCCTTTTTTAAGAGTCATCCCTACACTTTTCAGTTTTTTTATTAAAGCTTTTTTACTTTACTTTAGTATTACAGTACTTAGATATAATTGGTGCTGAGTCATCGGGTCATTCCCTAAAATAATTATCAGTACAGACCACCTGATTCCAGTGTTGTATTCGAGGTGTGGTTCACAACACTTGGCAGTGTTTCAGTTCTCGAAAGCTGCTGATAATTGTAGCTACCATCCAACACACAATTTCTATTGAAATGTCCGTTTGAAAGTATCTAGTTTATTATTAGTAGCTGTGTTGTTAGTAACCATCTCAACGGCACAACTCCAAGAGGAAGAATGGAATAAGCTAGTGAGTGCTTTGTTTACTGGAGTAAATCTCTTGGACAACCACGGCAGGCTACTAGTTGAAGGGAGCATAGCGGGAATCCTGGCTTCCAACCATAGGAACTTTGGAAAGTACATCAAGCAGAAATATCCTACCAACCATTATTTTCCCAACTTGGCTGCTTCATATGGAGAGACATTTGAAGGTGGTGCCGGTATCAAGAATGTGTTTTTCAGCAGCAGAGAAGCACATGCAGAAGTGAAAGCCATTTTGAATACTCCTCCAAGACATCATCTGCAAAGCATCACAATAAACTACTCACCGTGTGTTAAATGTGTAGGGAGGATTCTGGACAGTTTTGGCAACTTACCTATTCATTTAAGACATTTCTCATGGGTTTATGACTACCCGAGGACACGTGATAATCTTGCTGCAGGTGTCTGTCGACTCGTCCATAGCGGGTTTAAAATAAAAGTGTGGGAGACAGTCAGAGTGTTACGGTACCTGTTGGAGCAAGCACCTAACCCAATATTGCGGCGAGAACTAAAAGAAGCAATAGCACAAACTGCAAGTGCCCTGATTGAACGTGATATGAAAACTCAAGAATTGATCGCAGTTTGTAAGAAAATTGTTGAGCTTATGGAAGACGATGGTGTGGATGATGTTGAACCATACTGTCATGGCTGGAGTAACACAAGACGCCATGATGATGATGATGATGAACCAGGAGTAGGAGGAGCTACTGGGAGAGGAGGAGGAGCATACAGCAGTGGTAGCCGGTCAGGCAGTTCTTCTAGTGACACAAGCAAAAGAACCACATCATGGAGACGAGGAACCACAACACAACACAGCTCAGGATGGTCTCTCAACTGGTTTGATTCCACAGCTGTCACAGTACTAGCACTATGGCTGATCTTCTTAACTTGGTCGATCATCAGAAAACTGTACAGACTGTGCAAAGTGAGTATCAACTGACTTTATCAGTACTTTTCATTAACTCCTAATTGCAGGGAGAAGGCACACAAGATCCTCATTTGAAAAGAATAGAACGAAAGACGAGAAAATCACAACCAAGACAAGGTGCACATTCTACAGCAACCAATACTGGACAACAATCACGAAGTCAAGAGGAAGAGGTGTGTATACATGTACTATTTAATAGCAGAATATTGTTATTACATGCTATTTTCATTATACATGTACGTAGAAAATGAGTAAGAAAAGAAAGAGATCGAGAAGAAGGCATCCACTAGAAACACAGAGTGATGACAGAAAATCAGAAATAGCACAGAAAGAGAGACACCAGAAGGGAAGAAGAAGAGGAAGGAAAAATGCTTCTGTATCAATGGATACTTGGATGGAAAAGTCTGCTGTATGACAATTATAAGTACCGTTTGTACATCATAATAAAAAGATCATCTGAATAATTTTTTTTTGAATATTTTGTCAGCACTGGGATGTTTAAGGCAACAAGTATTATTTTCAAGAGGATCGATTTACTATACTGCAAACATAATCATTCCAACACTATTATATTCATTATGATGTCACAGTTATGTTACTATAAATAGTAATGAATGTCTTCTAGAATTTTAGCTAATGATGGACTCTCCCGGGGGAACTACTGAATGAGCATTAAAAATAATCTGAACAAGTGGTCAATTTGTACTATAGAATTCAAAAATCGGTAATTGCATTTCAGTTGAGTCTATCTAGATCTCTTGTCTACACAGAAGTTTGACTGGAACTACAGTATCACTGAAACAGCTAAAGGTTTACCAAATCATGATCAGTTTTAGTAGATATTACAGTATTAGTGCTGTGGCTATGCACCTCCACTCATAATAGCTGTGAAGTGTCAATTTCTGTACTATGAATACTACAGTACTGTGGAAGTTGGTCTTCCTAGGGTATTATTACTTTCTGTATATTCATTACTTCCTGTGATACCCACAGAGATGAATAATTATAGTGTCACACCATCCATGCTTCTCGGCAACCAAATAAAAGCAGAGTGAATAAGCATAAGTCGCCTCTTTCTGTAGTTTTTGAGAAATTCGTTTACCAGTTTACTGAAATTCTGATCCTCACAGCAATTATGTCTGATCAAAAAGGATACCAAGGTACTGGAGGACAAGCTGATCGGGACAACCATGCTAACCAGCTCAACCCCAACCACTCTGAGTTCAGAGGAGGCTCTACTAGCTATGGTGGTGATGGGACAAAAGCTGATCGGGACAACCATGCTGACCAGCTGAATCCAAATAACCCCGAGTTTGGAGGCGGCTCAAAGAAGTGATAGTTCAGTGATGAACACTTGGACTGCCTATACCAGATAGATTAAGCTGTTATACTGTTGTAGACTTGTACTTAGACCATATTGTGTATGAATGCAATAATTTGATTGACTGAATGCTGTAGACACACGTGAACGTACATATGATACTCGGCGTGAGCTGCAGGTAGTTGTACTTGAGATTGCTGCTGTGTGTACCTATTGTTGTAGACTAGCTTCATTGTACTTGAATTGCATGGATGCTGCTAAAATCTTCTGATTTCATTGAAAAGCTTGAGTGTGTAAAATAAGGGGTGTGCTATGGGATATGCTTTGATAGCAGCACGGCAGGGGTGACCTGAGGGCTGGATGAATGGGAATCCACCCATGGGCACGATCAGGAGATAATGACACGAGACTCTGAGGTTGACCAAGAGTCATGTTACAATAGCCAGTATGATAACATTGTACATAAGGGCTGCACGAGTATATATGTCTATACTGTGGTTATTATGATTTTTAGCTTTCCAAGAGTAAGGTTATTCCAGTAGCTCATTAATATTCATTTGAATTAAGAATGTGATGAATATCATTACAGTAGTTTGGAAATAATTGACCATGTTTGCTGAGTCACTTTGAGGGTATTTCCCTCAGTGATACCAGTACAGTGTAGTTCATCAGCATTAGCCGACAGTTGCAAGTGTTACGTACAGCTTCAGTACCTTATTCTCTGAAAACAGTTCACTAGAAAGTGGCGAATAGATTGGTATATATAAAACAGCTGATTTTAGTATGTCAGTTTTGAAACTAGTCCATCTTGTAGTGTTCGGTCTGTTGCTGGTTGCTACACCTGCTCATCAACTTAAAACCAAAGAATGGAAGAAATTAGTGAGTGCTTTTTTTACAGGAACCAGGCTGACAGATGGTAATGGAAGATTTCTGATCCAAGGAAAAATACTTAATATTTTGGCTAGCAATACCAATGACTGGCAAATAAGAAAGCATGATAAACGACATCCCATCCATCGGCAATATTTTCCTAGGCTAACAGCTTCATTTGGAGAGTGTTCTGATGGCAGTATCAAGCATGTGTCCTTCAGTAGTGGTAAAGGGCATAAATCACATGCTGAAAATAAAGTTGTTCGTAAGATTTCATCAGAAAATCATGATGTACATAGTATTGTAATAAGCTTCTCTCCATGTGACTGCTGTGCTGACAAAATTTTTAAACGGTTGAATATTTATCATCCGAGACCGATAGTATACATCTGCTGGGTCCACCAACATCCAAAATCGTCTGATGGTTTTCAACACATCAGAGCCCTCATTCGACATGGATTTGATGTTAAAGTTTGGGACACAAAGAAAGTTTTGAACTATCTACTAGAGCATGCCCCTAGCAATGAACTCCGAGACAAACTATTGGAAGCATATGAAAGTGCAAGCGATGCTATTTTTAAACGTGACATGGAGACTCAGCGAGTAATAGAATTGATAACAAGCGGTTCAGATGAAAAAAACCAGACTGATGAAGATGGTGAAGAAGCATACTGGTATGGCTGGAATAATTACTCTAGACGTCATGATAAAGACGATGACGATGAACCAGGTCCTGAAGGAGCTACTGGAGGGTCTGGAGGAGGTGGAACATGCTGTAATTGTTTCAGTAGCTCTAGTGAAAAGAAGGCATTTTCATCATCTTCATCAATGGTCTTTGGAGCCTCAACATGCTGCAGTTGGTCTTGTAATCATTATCTAGCAGGTGCATTAGCACTAGTTGGTCTGTGGGTGTCAAGTTACAACCCGCTCAAAGTGAGTATAAATTGCAAATACTATTACACATGCATGCTTTCATCAGTTGTTGCTATCTCATACTTGCACATTAGAAATTCAAAATGGTTTTAAAGAATGTGAAGCTACTAAGAATTTTGCCAGGCTGCAAAAATGTGAAGCTTCTCGATCAATTGAGAAGACCAACAGCATCATGCAGAAAAGGTAACTAGTAAAAAGATGTTCTATTTACTGTACATGTATGACAGTTCTATATTTTAGGAAACAAGCAAGAATTAAGAGAACAGGAAATGACCAACAAGCAACATACATAGTACACAGCCTATAAGAATTAACAACAAAGTTATATTGTTAGCTTAGATGTTTGAAGTTTGCAGTGTGTATCCAACCATCCGTGATCGTAATTGTGACTGTTGTTGTTGATCATTATTGTTTATGTGAAATGTTGTTGTTTGTTGTTTATGTCACTATAATGCTAAACAATCAACCACTCAGCAGCAAGCAGAAGGCAAGCAGCTGGCAAGTGTATAACTGAGGTATATTTTTATAGCACTAGTCTTGTAAAATGTAGGCGATCTTATGAAATAGTAATTGATTTACTGTACCACAATCAATGAATGATAGCAATGTCATGAATGCACTGTTATGGTAATATACCTCCATTAGCAAAACATTAGCACACCTCCACTTTGCTGAGTCATTGCATGTGATACAGTTGCTATAACATATGCTCACCGAGTATACTTATAGTATTATACTAGGTTGACACTTAGTCCTCAAGTGCTGTAAGTACTTTATTAGTAGAATAGCTACTCGGTGTTCTCCAACTGCCAACGTTGGAAAGAGAGTACTTGATTCTGTTATGAAATGAGCCTTGCTATACCAACCAGTGATAAACTTACCAAAGAAGGGTGGAAGAAACTAGCAGTGATATGGTATGCAGGATAGTCAGCAACTGCAGGACTTATGATCCTGCTAGAGCAAGCCGTAGAGGGACTCGGGCAATGGGCAAAAGTTTCACCGTGTTCTATGTTAAAATTTAACCTGCTTTGTATACAAGTGTGTTGCGCTATAGTGAAGGACCGCCATGAGTGCATAGATATCAAAACCGAGAATTTAAAGCAGCCATGGATCACACGCTGAAAAGAAAGTGTTTAACAATATTCCATTAGATCAACTGCAGTTGCCACAGCCTCAGACTACGGAGTGCTAGAGATCATTCCTGTACTACTAATTAATATTCATCACTTCGATGGTTCAAAGAATACTATTACAGTACTTGAAATAATTGGTGCTGAGTCATTGGGTCTTTCCCTGAAACATCAGTACATACCACCTGTTGTATTCGATGAGTGTTTCACTAGTAGCTAACACTTGGCAGTTGCTCAGTTCTCAAGAATTAATCACAGTTCGTAACATCTGAAAAGAATAGGACGAAAGACAAGAAAATCACAACCAAGACAAGGTACACATTCTACAGCAATCAATACTGGACAGCAAGCACGAAGTCAAGAGCAAGAGGTGTGTATACATGTACTATTGACTAGCAGAATTATACTGAATTACATGCTATTTTCATTTTACGTAGAAAATGAGTAAGAAAAGAAAGAGATCGAGAAGAAGGCATCCACTAGAATGATGACAGAAAATCAGAAATAGCACAGAAAGAGAGACACCAGAAGGGAAGAAGAAAAGGAAGGAAAAGTGCTCCTGTATCATAACAAATTATATCATCTGTTTTTGAAATACTGTATAGCGGGAAATTTTCGCGGGAGAAAATTTTCTCAAATTTCGCTATTCGCGAAAAATTTATCCGCGAATGTCTTGCTTTAGATAGGCCAATAGCGCTGATTCGCAAAAATATTATTCGCGAAATCCACTATCTCTCGCATTGGCGAAAATTTTCTCCCGCGAAAATTTCCCAATATACGGTACTTTGTCAGCACTGAGATGTTTAATATTAATTTTAGGCAACAATTATTTTCACAAGGATCAATTGACCACTATAATTATTATAATTATGATGTCACAGTTATGTTACTATAATAGTCTTCTAGAATTGACGGACTCTCCCTGGGGATTGAACTACTGAATGAGCGAGCAATAAAAACAGTCTGAATAAGTGGTCAATCTATACTATAGAATTCAAAGATTGGTAATAATTTTTTCTATCTGTGTCTAAACGGGAGTTTTACTGGAACTACAGTATCACTGAAACAGCTAAAGGATTACCCAATCATGATCAGTTTGTATAGATTACAGTATAGCTATTATTGGGGTGGCTGTGCACCTGCAGTCAATAATAGCTCTGCTGCCATGAATACTACTGTGGAAGTTGGATTAAGTTACTTCCTGCATATTCATTACTTCCTGTGATACTGACAGTGATGAATATCATCATCATATAGTGTCACACCATATCCATGCATGCTTCTTGGCAACCATATAAAAGCAGAGCGAGTAAACACAACTGATAGTTTTTGAGAATTTTGTTTGCAAGTTGACTGAAATTCTGATCCTCACAGCAATGTCTGATCAAAAAGGATACCAAGGTACTGGAGGACAAGGTACTGGGGCACAAGGTGCTGGAGCACAAAGTACTGGAGGACAAGGTACTGGGGCACAAGGTGCTGGGGAAAAAGCTTCTTGGGACAACCGTGCTAACCAGCTGAATCCAAATAACCCTGAGTTTGGAGGCGGCTCTACTAGCTATGGTGGTGATGGGACAAAACCTGCAGATCGGGACAACCGTGCTAACCAGCTGAATCCAAATAACCCTGAGTTTGGAGGCGGCTCTACTAGCTATGGTGGTGATGGGACAAAACCTGATCGGGACAACCACGCTAACCAGCTGAATCCAAATAACCCCGAGTTTGGAGGCGGCTCAAAAAAGAAGTGATCGTTCATGCAGTGATGACACTTGGATTGCCTTTACCAGATAGCTGAAGCTGTACTGTTGTAGACTAGCTTGCTGTTTGTGTACACTTATTTGCTAGTAAAAATCGCACATAAAAATTGAGTCTAGGAGTGTAAAATAGGGGTGTGTCATGGGACTACAGATTTGATAGACAGGCATGCAGCTGGAATGAATGGAATCTTCCTTGTGATTTGAGATAAACACACTTCAGGTTGACTAAGCAAGGATGATAGCATAATGGGTATCTACAGTAAAATACTATAAGGTGGAGTATCTTAACACCGAGGTTTGTCTCCAAGAGTAAGCCTGTAGTGAGTAATTAATGCTTTCGGTAGCTTATTATTATTCATTCGTTTTAAGAAGAATGAATATCATTACAGTAGTTTGGAAATAATTGACCATGTTTGCTGAGTCACTTTGAGGGTATTTCCCTCAGTGATCCCAGTACAGTGTAGTTCATCAGTATTAGCTGACAGTTGATGCAGTAGCTTTCTTCTCTGAAAACAGTTCACTAAGTGGCGGTTTGCCTGATTGGTATAATAACGCTGAACTATAATTAGTATGCCAGTTTCAAAATAGCCTGTTGTGCAGTGGTTCTTTTGCTGGTTGCGCATGCCATACCTGCTCATCAACTTGAAGAAAGAGAGTGGAAAAAACTAGTGAGTGCCTTCTTTACTGGAGCAATATTGTCAGATAGTAATGGACAGTTACTGATTCAAGGAGAGATATTAGAAATTCTATCTAATCACAGCAGTGACTGGCTAATGGAGGAGCACATTCAACAAGATCCTACATATCGATACTTTCCTAGTCTAACAGCATCGTATGCCGAGTCTTCTCATGACCATAGTATCAAGCATGTGTCTTTTAGTGGTTCTGATTCGAATGCGGAGGAAAAAATTATCCGCAATATTCTATTGATGGATCATCGTGATGTACACAACATTGTGACAAGCTTCTCACCATGTTACGATTGTGCGGTTAGAATTATTAACTTTTGCAGTTATTCTACAAGTCCCATAATATACATCTGCTGGGTCCATGAATATCCAAGATCAAACATTAGTCTTCATTATATCAAACATCTCATTCGGCAAGGATTCACCGTAAAAGTTTGGGAAACAGAGCAACTATTGCTTTACTTATTTCAGCATTATCCTAGCTCTGAGCTGAAAGAAGAACTGCTGGAAGCATACTATAACACAAGTGACGCTCTTTCTGAATGTGACAACAAGACTCAGGAATTGATCGATTCAGTAAGTGAGCCAAATCATAAAAATCAAACTGATGAAGATGAACAGGAAGATGCATATTGGTATGGCAGGGGAAATCATTCAAGACACCATGATGAAGACGATGATGATGGACCAGGGACTGGAGGAACTACTGGAGGGACTGGAGGAGGTGGAACATGCTATAGCTGCTACAGCATCTCAAGTGATAAGAAGACATTTTCATCAGCATCTTCATTCAAGGGTTCTAGCCGAGCCTCGATGTGCTGCAGTCTGCCTTTTAATCATATTCTAGCAGTTGTAGTGCTATTTGGAATTTTACTACATGTATTTGATCAGTGGGAGTCCAGTTATAAATACTTCGAAGTGAGTACCAATTGCAGGCACCAACGCACAAAAATGCTTTATTCTGTCATTCATATAATTATACACATTAGGGAAAGAGTATTCAAGAGCTTGAAATAATGAAGAAGAGAGGGACATTTGGATTGACTATTAGGAAAACATGTGAAGATTATCAAGCTGTTGTAACAACCAACAGTTAAACTGAGTTAATAATTATTGCTTCCAGGAAGAAAAATGAAGGAAGATTCAACTGACAAGCAACAGCATAAGAGTTGAAAAATAATTTATTACGTCAAGTACAAAACTACGCTCGTTGAAGTTTGCAGTGTGAACAATCAATCAGTTATGTTATACAATCATTTCTGCTGTGTTGTAAGAATTATTATTCTTTTTTTTATGATTGTGATCATACTTTTTTATGATTGTGATCATACTGTCATGAAAAATACGAAAACAGTCGAACATACAGTTAATCATGATAATTAATTTTTGTAAAAACTTAGTTGTAATGTATTTTTAGAACATCTTAATGAGTAATGATCTCATGACACAGCTAATATGAACATATTCAACATAATGCTAAAATTAATAATTATGTTATGAATATACTGCTATGCGAAGTTAATGAAAAACATTTGATGCAGATTCATTGCATGTGATATAGCTATACCATAGATTATAAAAGCAAGCACTTGTCCTTACTAGTATTAGTGTAAGTGCTGTACGTATAAGTAAATAACTATAATAGCTACAGCACATCAGTTTCTGTTGAAGCTTAGTCTCGTGTGTCGAAGTGTCTTACTTACAAAGTCATCGGATTAAGTGAGCTAAGTTGATTGTCAATGGCAACACCTCTACTTGAAAGAAAACAATGGGAGAATTTAGTCTGTGGTATGTTCACTGGAGCTGTACTCTCAGACTCTGAAGAAGATGGAGGACTGCTTATTAAAGGAGAGATATGGGATATCTTGAAAACAAAGTACAAACATCCTGAAAATTTAAAATCACAAAGGTTTAAATATTGGCCTAAGATAACTTATATGTATCAAAAGAATGACCAAGGTAAAATCATTCCCCAAGATTGCAAAGTGAAAGAAAAGATGAAGAAAGTGCTAGTGCTTGATTCTGATACATTGGTCATGTAGAGCAGCAACTTATAAAGAAGGACACAGAACAGCTACGTTCAGTGCATGGTATTGGATTAAACTACTCACCTTGTACAGAAAGATGTGATGTTGTAGCAAGATACAGTCGCAAAGAAGAACATATTCGTAAACCGGTGATACACTTCAGTCGGGTTTACAATTACAAGTCAGTCAACATGCAAGATGGTACGATCGGTGTCAAGGAGCTCGTTGAAAATGGCTTTGACTTGAAAGTTTGGGATACGGAAAATATGTATGAATACTTGCTGGAACAAGGTCCTAATGAAAGGCTAAAACATGAACTACAGCAAGCATATGAAAAAATCAGAGTTGCTCTCTCTAAGCGTGACGAGGAAACTCATAAGCTCATTGATGATGCTCGGAAAAATGCTCGGAAAGAAGTACTACATGTAAATGATGTTCAGAGAAGAGCACATCTACTGAAAACGACCTCAACCAACAGATGAACAAACAACAGATGAAAGGTAAGCTGGTTAATTTGACGCAGTTGACAAAAGTTATTAATACATGCAGAAATGAAAGTGATGATGAAGATAAGGAAGAGTCAGCAGGCAGTTCCTCAACTGAAGATTAGAAAGTCATAAGTGTTTATGTAGACTAGTGCAGTATGTACAAAATTGTACATGTACATTATAAAACATGTTAGTAGTTATGTAATATATAAACCATGGCTTGGAGGTGTGTATGCCGAATATACCACCCGAGGTCGAGGTCAGAGGAAGTTTGCAGCCGAGATAAACCCCGAGCGAAGCGAGGGGTTTATCGAGGCTGCAAACTTCCGATGACCGAGACCGAGGGTGGTATATTCGGCATACACACCGACAAGCCATGGTTCATATGTTATATACTTTAGTGTGTGGGCGTCGCTTCTTGCTCGCGTTCGCGTGGATCTCGATTTAGCGGTGAGCCACGGGCCGAAAGGAGGCCCCAAGTGTGTACGCGTACCTGAGTAGAGTGTGTGGCAAAGACTTGGACAGCTTTGTGCTTCTAGAGCGAAAGAGCGATCGTCAAGTTTTACAAATTGTTCTTGCAATATTCAACATGACTTGGGCGGGGTTTGTCACATGCTTGCCAATTTAATACCCACTAGTGTCAGGATGATTGTACACTATAAATCTCAGCCACTTCTGCGCATCTTTGCCTTGCAACTGGGTGCTGCTAGTTGCAAGGCGAATAACTTTCCGAGGATGCCGTCGTGCAACCTCAACCTGGTCACGTGACCAGGGCACACCTCTTGGTTAACCCCTTGAGGAGTGCATTTCTCATATACCTCCATGGGGGTATATATATCGCATAATCTCCATGGTGGATTATGCGATATACAGACCTTTGCAAGTTGCTTGACTTAGGAAATTGTAAATCGAAAATTGGAAATTGTGAAATGGGCTGCGCCCTAGTAGACGGTCACAGCCTATTTCCTAATTTGCACGTGTTTTAAATGGTTGTCCTGCTGTTTTCACAACTATGCCAACAGCTTATTCAGACGATCTGCGTTGGCGAATTGTTTGGCTTCGAATCGCTAAAGATAAGAGTCCGAGCGAGATCGCGGACCTGCTGTGTGTTAGCGAGAGTACCGTCGGCCGTTTCACGTCGAGATTTTACGCAAGCGGATCTGTATCGCCTACTGAATACCACCATGGACCGGACAAGCTGTTGGATGAATTTGAGCAAGTCACACTAATGCACTGCTTGCTGGATAACCCTAGCATGTACTTGACTGAACTGCGTGATGCACTATTTGAAGCCAGTGGAAGAGATGTACACTTATCAACCATCTGCAGGACAGTTCATCGCCTTGGCTTTACCCGTCAGAAGCTCAGAAAGATAGCCATCCAACGAAGCGAAGAACGACGTGGAGAATTTGCTGCTGAGATAGACTTTTTAGACCCAGACATGTTTGTATGGCTGGATGAGACAGGATTTGATCGTCGCAATAATATACGTCGCTACGGCTATGGTCTCAGAGGCATGACTCCAGTCGATCATCAGCTGCGAATAGGAGGGAAGAGAGTATCAGCTATTGGAGTAATGAGCACACGAGGAGTTGAAGATGTGTACATTCATGAGGGCACTGTTGATGGAGAGGTTTTTGAGGACTTTGTTCGCACTACACTAGTACCTACACTGCAACCGTTCAATGGAACGAACAGTCGATCAGTAGTAATACTGGACAATGCATCTATACATCATTTGGATTGTATTTATGACATCATAACCAGCTCAGGTGCACTTATACGCTATCTTCCTCCATATAGTCCTGATTTGATGCCCCTAGAAGAGGTTTTTTCAAAAGTCAAATCATTTATTCGAGCTAATGAACACATATTTCTTACTACGTCATCTGCTAGACTTTTAGTAGCAATGGCATTTGCAAGTGTTACACAAGAAGACTGCACTGGTTACATTCGACATTCTGGATATATTGCATAGCATTCTGTAAACATGGTTCAGAGTTTTAGTAATACACATGATTGTGTTGTGTTTGATTGTTGAATGTTTCAAGTGATTATTGGGTCAATTTGGGTGTATGCATGCACATGAATATGACAGTGATCATGAGTAGTGACTACTGAGTGATGGGCGTGTTTATCTGACGCATTTGTTCCACCACAAACTTTCTCTGTTCTTCATACTCTGTTGCTGTGAGTGCGCCCATTTCAAAGAGTGAATGTATTTCTCTAATTTGTTCCAGATACTTGCTACGAAGGGTTACCTGACTCATCTTGCTGGGAGAATCAGCAGCAGAAGGAGCAGATGGAGTGGTAGCAACATTGTGCTTCATTGCATCACTAATAGTGTTGGCCAGCCCAGAGAATGCTTCAGTTAATGTTGACCCAGACGATCTTCTCGACTTTCCACCATTGAACAGAGGAGAGCTAGGCGGTTCATCTGTGCTAGAATGCGTTTCTGCTAGTATTGCCTCGGCCCAAAATGTGTATTGCATGGCATTGTACTTAGGACCATGTTTAGCCTGCAACGACTCTCTTAGCTCTCTTTGCCTTGCTTTCCTTAATTCAGCAGCAGACACACCCTTAGGTTTCTTTTTCCTGTAAATTAACATTCCATAGTGTTAACAGTAAACAAAATGACAAGTTTACCCTGTGAGATCATTTTCGACATCATCTGCAATATCTGATGGCCTTCTTCTCTTCTTGTTTACTTCTGGTGATGCCGACAGTGCCCAAAAGGTAAGTCCATCACAGTTTCTTATGATGGTCACTGCATCATATAGATCTTTGTCGTTGTTAATCCACAGTTTTTTAGATCGGTGGAAGTATCCTAACTTAAAATCTAATGTGTGTGGCAAATTTGCCTCTTCTCCACATTGAGCGAAGACTTCTTGCTTCAGATCCTCTACAGTTAAGAGTTCGTCAGGCATCACGTCGCGAAGAGTATACATGGTGAAGTTTTTTTTATTCGAAGGACTGAGCACTTTTAGATAGAGAGAACAACTAGATTGAACGTCAACAGACGACAGCTCAGCCAGCTCAGTTGAGTTGAGCTGGGTTAAAAGATCCAAGTCTGTAGAACTCATCGCAGCTGTTGTAGGTGGCAGGACAAACAGTCTGAGACTCCGAGAGCTGCTACGTAGCTGGCTATGTAGTACTAGCTAGTCCATATCCACGCGCCGTTGTGGTTTTACGCACGTGCGCAATAGAGGAAACGCCCATTTTTCATTTGCACGGTCAAGCAACTTGCAAAGCTCTGTATACCACCATGGAGGTATATGAGAAATTTGCTCTTCAATGGGTTAACTGAGGTGTGCACCATGGTGGGGAATAGTCTCGTTCCCAGACCACACCTCTTCCGCTTTGCTTCTGAGAGGGTCTGGTGGCTTTAGTTGCACTTTCTTGGGCTTTTCGTGTACGAGAGTTACGTAACACTAATGAATATGTATAAATGTTAGTATTTGCACCTGCAAAAAGGAAAATGGCTGCTACACACAAGTGTCTCGTATGTAGTTGCTCGTTGAACGAGGGAGACAATCTGCGAAGGCGAAGACGTCTGGACAAATGTTCTCAAGACTTGAAGAACTACATAGAGATGATTGAGCTTGAACACGGATCGTACGACGATCCTACGTACGCTTGTCGAACGTGCTTCTCTGACATCGAAAAAGGAGCTAAGACTGCAGTTGCACTGCAATCCATAAACACGCGGCTCGAGAATGTCAGGAAAAAGACTACAGTCGCCGTATCGAGGTACATGTATCTTGACCGCCATCATTCTATCGATGTGGTTTGTATTACGTAAGAGTTAGCGTTCTGACCAATCAGATTCTACCCCAGACATTCCGGGGAAAAAGTTACTTCCTGGCCCAAGAAAATCGACTAAAGCCACCAGACCCTCTCACGAGCAATTAAGCGAGGGGGTGTGGTCTGGGGACGAGACTAGGTGGGGAATATGACAAATATACCACCTGTGCCTTGTATGGGGACGCCCACCCACTATGGTATATAGAGTATAAATAACGTTAGTTATGACTCAATAGTTTTATATCGTTCATATGTAACTAGCTAAACATTGTATAGTGCAACACGCTCAGAAGTCTCTCCAATGCGGATACTGAAAGTGCCTTGTAAATTGTTTTGCAAATGAATACAGAAACAAGCTAGACCAAACAGTCATCACCACTTCAAAAAGAGTTTGAGTCTGTACACAGTAGAGTACCTAATATGAACTGCATGCATGAGCGAATCAAAAGGACAATTGAACAGTTGATCGACTGCCAGCTCAAACAAATCAACCACATGCTCATAATTATGCAAAGTCTAATATACTTAAATATTCAGGATTGCGATGATTTTCTTCCAAGCTTGCATATCTCCTTGAACAAGCTAGCATTCCCCCATTTCCGTAGGAGAGACTAATTTCTCCCATTCTTCTTTACTTAGTTGAAAGCTGTGGTGTCGATTATAACAAAGAAGCATCACATACTTTTGAATCAGACAGTCCAAGGTCAGGATCAAGTAAAGTTTTCCCAATGAAGTTGGTGACCTCCATAATGACACAGTTTATACTGCAGTGTCTAAAGATCAGCAACAGGAGTGAAACTGTAGTAAACTTATTCAAGGAAGCTCGGAAAGAAAAAGGCTTCTTACATGTACATGAACACACTCTATTCAAAAGGTAAGCTAGTGACTTTGGGTTAAAAAGTTATTCATTTAATACATGTAATGAACTGAAACAGAACAGAACTGATGATATGAATTACTTTTAGAAGGAATCATCTGATGGTCTTTAATAAAATGCAGCTAGACTGATAAATTATAGATATTAAAATTTGAAAACCAAGAAGATAATCATGCAGAAATCCAAGATAAGGTATATGTGTAGATGATTTATAAGCAGGAACTAAACCGGACAAGAAGTGAAATAAAAAGATAAATATTTTGGGAATAAGCTGAAAATGGAGTAGCTATGATATTATGAAGAGCAGAGCAATATTCAGTGAAAATTGAGCTTTGATAATATTGTTGGTACGTAGCGTCAATATGCAAACAACGATAATCATGGTGATAATTGAATATATTGTTGATAACATACGCTGCTCAATTCTTAGGTCACACATACGCAAGGTAGCTAGGATACGATAAAATTAATGATTATTTATTTTTAGAACAATTTAATGAGTAATGTTGAATTCTATACCAAAATCAATGAATAGTACTAAATATTATTTCATGAATGTCCTGTTACGGAAGTAAACACTACAGCTCTTGTTAGATTTTGAAGCATTGCAAGCATAGACTGTTGTCCTTTCTGTTATGGAGGCGCACTATATTCAAGTTGAATGGAAGAAATTGGTCTGTGCTGTGTTCACTGGAGTTGAACTCTCAGATGGGAATGGAGGATATCTATAGTTCAAGGACTATGATATTTACAACATTAAGAAAGTGATTTTCTCTATAGACGTGGTGTGGAGCATGCAGAAGAACAACTTTTGGACATGCCAATTTCCAAAAGAAGATCTGCTATCAGTGCGTATCATTGGGCTAAACTACTCTCCTTGCTATGAAGAGCATCATAAGCAAGAAGAGAAGAGAAGAGAAGAGAAGAAGAGAAGCATCATAAGCAAGAAGAGAAGAGAAGAAGAGGAGCATCGTAAGCAAGGAGAGGAGAGAAGAGAAGAAGAGGAGCATCATAAGCAAGGAGAGGAGAGAAGAGAAGAATTGTGCAGCCAAGATTGTGAAAAAGTATACAAGATTGTGAAAAAGTATGATGAACAAAAAGCACCTAAACCTGCATGTGATCCACTTCTTTTGGGTTCATAAATATCCAGAAGACCGCTTGGCACGGTCTATTCAGCACTTACTTGGAGTTATTGGACATGACTTCAGCTTGGATACTGGAAATTAATGATTAATTAAATGTTGCAGCAAGCTAAACAACTGATTCAATTGGTCAAGAACTACACGATGAACTATTGCAAGCATATGAAAATGTTAAAATAAAACGTGCATTTGATCAATGTGACTGGGATACAAATCGACTAATTAGATCTTTATATCCACAGAAGCAAAATGGGCAATGAGATAAGGAAGAGAAAGACGATGATGAACCAGCCTTGAACACGATGATAGTGACAGTGATGAAGACAAAGGAGGCACTGCAGAAAGTGTATCGGAGGAAGAACCTCAAAAGTGTCCAGGAAAGATTGATATAGCTCAATATTGATTTGATACAGAGCTGCGCTTTTTATATTTAAAATTTTTAGCTATACATAACAATATTTACAGTCCTTAGTCTGAGCACAGCTGATTAAATTAATTTTATGCTAATTATGTACGCTAAGAAACAAACTGTAGCAATAATATAGCGGATACTTGGATTGAAAGTCTGTCGCAGTGTGACAATCATTAACTATGTTGACGTATTATAAATTCAAAACTGAGTTGTTTGGTTTGTGTCAACGCAAGATTGGTTGATGTCTGTTACATTCAATGAATATGCACATTCCAACACATTCATAGTTGTGTTACTATTATTAGTATACTGAACACGTCACCACTTTATTCTATAATTATGACTCTTCCAGGGAAACTCTTGTACATGCGCATCTGACATTGTGCAATAAACATTTGGCCATTATTAGTCAAACTGTTAACCAGCAGTTAATAAGCAGTGCAGCAATGTCAAAACAAGTTAATTCCATTAACTGATCTACAAAGGAGCTTGCAACAGAAAACTAATGATATTGTCACTCTCAATAAAACTAAAAAATTAACACATGATGATAATGGTTTTGACAATCTGGATATAGTATTGATGTGGTTGGCTGTTGTATCATGTATGTACAGTCAGTTGCTAGTCTTCCTAGGATTAATACTTCCTATAGCTCATTCATATTCATTACTTCCTGTGATACAGACAGTGATGAATATCATTATAGAATCTAAGGGTATGATCTCCATGCCCATTTTAAACCACGATATAAAAGCAGAGTGAGTAAGCATAAACGCTCATTCTGCAGTTTTGAGAAATTCTTCTTCTCTGTAGACTAATTCACTGTTTTCTCAGCTATGTCTGATCGTGGATACAGCGGCACTGGAGACAGGGCGGATCTGAACAACCACTCTAATCAGCTCAACCCAACCCACTCCGAGTACAGGGGAGGCACTACTAGCTACACTGGGGCTGGAACAAGAGCTGACCTGAACAACCACTCCAACCAGATGAACCCGAATAACTCCAGGTCTTCCGGTGGAAAGAAATGACCTGGTTTGATGGACACTAACTGGACTGGACTATACTGGATCATCATAAGCTCATATGCTGCTGCATATAGTATAGATGTAGTTTAGATTGCTGCTGTGTGTACCTATTGTTGTAGACTGACTAGCTTCATTGTACTTGCATAGATGCTGATAAAGTTTTCTGATTTCATTGAAAAGCTTGAGTGTGTAAAACGGGTGTGCCATGGGATATGCTTTGATAGAAGTACGGCAGGCGTAACCTGAGGGCTGGATGAATGGAATCTGCCCATGCGATCAGGAGACAAACACGAGACTATGAGGTTGACTAAGAGTCATGTTACATAGCCAGTATGACAACATTGTACATAAGGGGCTGCATGAGTATGTCTAAATGTGGTTATATGATTTTCCAGCTTTCCAAGAGTAAGCTTAGCAAATATTGCTTCCTGTAAGTCATTAATATTCATTTATTTTAAGAATGTGATGAATATCATTGAAGTACTATATGAAAGTAATTGACCTGTTTGCTGAGTCACTATGAGGGTATTTCCCTCAGTGGTACCAGTACAGAATAGTTCATCAGTATTAAGTGTTACCTACAGCTGCAGTAACTTATTCTCAGAAAACAGTTCACTAGAAAGTGCTGAATTAAAAAGTGGTATAATAGTAACAGCTGATTTTAGTATGCCAGTTGTGAAACTAGTCTATCTTGTACTGCTGTTGAGTGTTCGTCTGTTGTTGGTTGTTATCAACTTAAAACCAAAGAATGGAATAAGCTAGTGAGTGCTTTTTCTTACAGGAACCATACTGACAGATGGTAATGGAAGATTTCTGATCCAAGGAGAAATACATAATGTTCTGGCTAGCAATACCAATGACTGGCAAATAAGAAAGCATGATAAACGACATCCCATCCATCGGCAATATTTTCCTAGGCTAACAGCTTCATTTGGAGAGTGTTCTGATGGCAGTATCAAGCATGTGTCCTTCAGTAGTGGTAAAGGGCATAAATCAAATGCTGAGAATAAAGTTGTTCGTAAGATTTCATCAGATAATCATGATGTACATAGTATTGTAATAAGCTTCTCACCATGTGACTGCTGTGCTGACAAAATTTTTGAACGGTTGAATGTTTGTCATCCGAGACCAATAGTAATATGCATCTGCTGGGTCCATCAACATCCAAAATCGTCTGATGGTTTTCAGCACATCAGAGCCCTCATTCGACATGGATTTGATGTTAAAGTTTGGGACACAAAGAAAGTTTTGAACTATCTACTAGAGCATGCTCCTAGTACTGAACTATCTACTAGAGCATGCTCCTAGTACTGAACTATCTACTAGAGCATGCTCCTAGTACTGAACTATCTACTAGAGCATGCTCCTAGTACTGAACTATCTACTAGAGCATGCTCCTAGTGCTGAACTATCTACTAGAGCATGCTCCTAGTGCTGAACTATCTACTAGAGCATGCTCCTAGTACTGAACTATCTACTAGAGCATGCTCCTAGTGCTGAACTATCTACTAGAGCATGCTCCTAGTACTGAACTCCGAGACAAACTATTGGAAGCATATGAAAATGCAAGCGATGCTATTTTTAAACGTGACATGGAGACTCAGCGAGTAATAAAAAACGGTTCAGATGAAAATGACCAGACTGATGAAGATGATGAAGAAGCATACTGGTATGGTTGGAATAATTACTCTAGACGTCATGATGAAGACGATGATAATGAACCAGGTCCTGGAGGAGCTACTGGAGGGACTGGAGGAGGTGGAACATGCTGTAATTGTTTCAGTAGCTCTAGTGGAAAGAAGGCATTTTCATCGTCTTCATCAATGGTCTTTGGAGCCTCAACATGCACGCTGCAGTTGGTCTTGTAATCATTATCTAGCAGGTGTATTAGCACTAGTTGGTCTGTTGGTGTCAAGTTACAACCCGCTCAAAGTGAGTATAAATTGCAAATACTATTACACAAACATGCTTTCATCTGTTGTTGCTATCTCATTACATGCACATTAGAAATTCGAAGATGGTTTTAAAGAACCTGAAACTACTAAGAATTTTGCCAGGTTGCAAAAATGTGAAGCTTCTCGATCAATAGAGCAGACCAACAGCATCATACAGAAAGGTAACTAGTAAAAAGATGTTCTATTTACTGTACATGTATGACAGTTCTATATTTTAGGAAACAAGCAAGAATTAAGAGAACAGGAAATGACCAACAAGCAACATACATAGTACACAGCCTATAAGAATTAACAACAAAGTTATTAATGTTAGCTAATTAGAAGTTTGCAGTGTGTATCCAACCATCCGTGATCGTTATTGTGACTGTTGTTGTTGATCATTATTGTTTATGTGAAATGTTGTTGTTTGTTGTTTATGTTACTATGTTAAACAATCAACCACTCAGCAGCAAGCAGAAAGCAAGCAGCTAGCAAGTGTATTAGAGGTATATTTTTATAGCACTTGTAAATGAGTATCCGATCTTATGAAATAGTAATTGATTTACTGTACCACAATCAATGAATGATAGCAATGTCATGAATGCACTGTTATGGGAATAGACCTCCATTAGCAAAACATTAACACACCTCCACTTTGCTGAGTCATTGCATGTGATACAGTTGCTATAGGATACGCTCACTGAGTATATGTTATAGTATTATACTAGGTTGACACTTAGTTCTCAAGTGCTGTACGTAAGTACTTTTATTATTAGTAGAATAGCTACTTGGCGTTCTCCAACTGCCAACATTGGAAAGAGAGTACTTGATTCTGTTCTGAAATGAGCCTTGCTATACCAACCAGTGATAAACTTACCAAAGAAGGATGGAAGAAACTAGCAGTGATATGGTATGCAGGATAGTCAGCAACTGCAGGACTTATGATCCTGCTAGAGCAAGCCATAGAGGGACTCGGGCAATGGGCAAAGATTTCACCGTGTTCTATGTTAAAATTTAGCCTGCTTTGTATACAAGTGTGTTGCGCTATAGTGAAGGACCACCATGAGTGAATAGATAATCAAAACCGAGAATTTAAAGCAGCAATGGATCACATGCTGAAGAGAAAGTGGTTAACAATATTCCATTAGATCAACTGCAGTTGCCACAGCTGCAGACTACGGAGTGCTAGAGATCATTCCTGTACTACTAATTAATATTCATCACTTTGATGGTTCAAAGAATACTATTACAGTACTTAGAAATGATAGGTGCTGAGTCATTGGGTCTTTCCCTGAAACATCAGTACATACCACCTGTTGTATTCGAGGTGTGTTATACTAGTAGCTAACACTTGGCAGTTGCTCAGTTCTATGAAAGCAGCTAATAGTTGTGGTTACGAGTCCGAAACACAATTATACAAACTGCTAAAGCCTTGATTGAACGTGAAATGAAAACTCAAGAATTAATCACAGTTCATAACATCTGAAAAGAATAGGACGAAAGATGAGAAAATCACAACCAAGACAAGGTACACATTCTAAAGTAACCAATACTGGACAACAAGAACAAAGTCAAGAGCAAGAGGTGTGTATACATGTACTATTTAATAGCAGAATTATGATTACATGCTATTTTCATTTTACGTATATAGAAAATGAGTAAGAAAAGAAAGAGATCGAGAAGAAGGCATCCACTTGAATCACAGAGTGATGACAGAAAATCAGATATAGCACAGAAAGAGAGACACCAGAAGGGAAGAAGAAGAGGAAGGAAAAATGCTTCTGTATCAATGGATACTTGGATGGAAAAGTCTGCAGTATGACAATTTAAATACCTTTTGTACATCATTTTAAATAAATCATTTGAATTACTGAAATTGTTCTTGAAATTTTGAAATACTTTGTCAGCACTGAGATGTTTAAGGCAACAATTATTTTCAAAAGGATCAATTTACTATACTGCACATAATCATTCCAACACTATTATATTCATTATGATGTCACTGTTATGTTACTACAAATAGTAATGAACGTCACCTAGAATTTTAGCTAATGACGGACTCTCCCGGGGACACTACTGGATGAGCGGCATTGAAAATAGTCTGAATAAGTGGTCAATTGGTACTATAGAATTCAAAGATTGATAATTGTATCCATTAATTTTGACCTGAGTATATCTCTAGTCTACACCGAAGTTTTACTGGAACTACAGTATCACTGAAACAGCTAAAGGTTTACCCAATATTAATAAGTTTTTGTAGATTACAGTATTATTGGGGTGGGCCTGGCTATGCACCTGCAGTCATAATAGCCATGAAGTGTCAATTTCTCTGCCATGAATACTATTATGGAAGTTGGATTAAGTTACTTCCTGCATATTGAATACTTCCTGTGATACCCACAGTGATGAATAACTATCATTATAGAGTCACACCATCCATGCTTCTCGGCAACCATATAAAAGCAGAGTGAGTAAACATAACTGCTCGTTCTGTATTCTTTGAGAATTTTGATTACAAGTTGACTGAAATTCTGATCCTCACAGCAATGTCTGATCAAAAAGGATACCAAGGTGCTGGGGCACAAGGTGCTGAGGCAAAAGCTTCTAGGGATAACCGGGCTAACCAGCTAAATCCAAATAATCCCGAGTTTGGAGGCGGCTCTGCTAGCTATGGTGGTGATGGGACAAAAGCTGATCGGGACAACCACGCTAACCAGCTAAATCCAAATAACCCCGAGTTTGGAGGCGGCTCAAAGAAGTAATTGTTCATACAGTGATGACACTTGGACAGCCTATACCTGATAGCTGAAGCTGTACTGTTGTAGACTTGTACGTAGTGTGTTGTAGACTAGCTTGCTGTTTGTGTATGCTTGGTTGCTGCTAAAAGTTTCACTTAAAAAGTTGAGTTTAGGAGTGTAGAAAATAGGGGTGTGTCATGGGATAACAGATTTGATAGCAAGGCTGACAGGCAGCTGGAATGGATGGAATCTTCCTTGTGATTTGAGATAAGCAAACACTTCAGGTTGACTATGCAAGGATGATAGCATAATGGGTATCTACAGTAAAATACTATAAGGTAGACAACGAAATTTGTCTCCAAGAATAGCCTAGTGCATGAGTAATTCTTGCTACTGGTAGCTTATTATTATTCATTCGTTTTAATAAGAATAATGAATATCATTACGAAAATAATTGACCATGTTTGCTGAGTCACTTTGAGGGTATTTCCCTCAGTGATACCAGTACATTCAATAGTATTAGCTGATATAGTTGGGTGCAGTAGCTTTCTTCTCTGAAAACAGTTCACTTGCGGTTTGATTGATATA
This sequence comes from Haliclona indistincta, assembly GCA_964017065.1. NCBI lineage: Eukaryota > Metazoa > Porifera > Demospongiae > Haplosclerida > Chalinidae > Haliclona > Haliclona indistincta. The sequence continues at coordinate 12,823,380 of OZ024789.1, read as the reverse complement.
ATAACAGCTGGCTGCATGAACTATCAAAAGTATGAAAATAGCCTGTTGTGCAGTGGTTCTTTTGCTGGTTGCCATACCTGCTCATCAACTTGAAGAAAGAGAGTGGAAAAACCTAGTGAGTGCCTTCTTCACTGGAGCAATATTGTCAGACAGCAATGGAGAGTTTCTGATTCAAGGAGAGATATTAGAAATTCTAGCTAATCACAGCAGTGATTGGCTAATGGAGAAGCACATTCAACAAGATCCTACATATCGATACTTTCCTAGTCTAACAGCATCGTATGTCGAATCTTCTTGTGACCATAGTATCAAGCATGCGTCTTTTAGTGGTTCTGATTCGCATGCTGAGAAAAAGATTATCCGCAATATTCTATTGAAAGATCATCATGATGTGCACAACATTGTGACAAGCTTCTCACCATGTTACGATTGTGCGGTTACAATTATTGATATTTGCAGTTATTCTACAAGTCCCATAATATACATCTGCTGGGTCCATGAATATCCAAGATCAAACATTAGTCTTCATTATATCAAACATCTCATTCGGCAAGGATTCACCGTAAAAGTTTGGGAAACAGAGCAACTATTGCTTTACTTACTACAGCATTCTCCTAGCTATGAACTGAAAGAAGAACTGCTGGAAGCATACTATAGCACACATGACACTCTTTTGAACGTGAAAACAAGACTCAGGAATTGATTGATTCAGTATATAAGTGAGCCAAATCATAAAAATCAAACTGATGAAGAGGAAGATGCATATTGGTGTGGCTGGGGAAATCATTCAAGACACCATGATGAAGACGATGATGATGGATCAGGTCCTGGAGGAGCTACTGGAGGGATTGGAGGAGCTACTGGAGGGACTGGAGGAGGTGGGGCATGCTATAGTTGCTACAGCAGCTCAAGTGATAAGAAGGCATCAGCATCTTCATTCAAGGGTTCTAGCCGAGCCTCGATGTGCTGCAGTCTGCCTTTCAATCATATTCTAGCAGTTGTAGTGCTATTTGGAATTTTACTACATGTATTTGATCAGTGGGAGTCCAGTTATAAATATTTCGAAGTGAGTACCAATTGCAGGCACCAACGCACAAAAATGCTTTATTCTGTCATTTTTCATATAATTATACACATTAGGGAAAGAGTTTTCAAGTGCCTGAAATAATGAAGAAGAGAGGGACATTAAGATTGACTATTAGGCAAACATGTGAAGATTATAAAGCAGTTGTAACAACCAACAGTATCTTACATAAATCCAAGATGAAGTAAGTGAATTGATATTGTGTACGACTGAGTTAATAATTATTGCTTCCAGGAAGAAAAATGAAGGAAGATTCAACTGACAAGCAACGGCATAAGAGTTGAAAAACAATTTATTACAAGTACAAAACTACGCTCGTTGAAGTTTGCAGTGTGAATAATCAATCAGTTATACAATCATTTCTGCTGTGATGTAAGAATTATTATTTTTTTTATGATCATGATCATACTTTTTTATGATTGTGATCATACTTTCATGAAAAATACGAAAACAGTCGAACATACAGTTAATCATGATAATTAATTTTTGTAAAAACTTAGTTGTAATGTATTTTTAGAACATCTTTATGAGTAATGATCTCACGACACAGCTAATAATTATTATGAACATATTCAAAATAATGCTAAAATTAATAATTATGTTATGAATATACTGCTATGAGAAGTTAATGAAAAACATTTGATGCAGAGTCATTGCATGTGATATAGCTGCCATAGCTTATAAAAGCAAGCACTTGTCCTTACAAGTATTAGTGTAAGTGCTTTATAAGTAAATAGCTATAATAGCTACAGCACATCAGTTTCTGTTGAAGCTTAGTCTCGTGTGTCGAAGTGTCTCAATGGCAACACCTCTACTTGAAAGAGAACAATGGGAGAATTTAGTCGGTGGTATGTTCACTGGAGCTGTACTCTCAGACTCTGAAGAGGATGGAGGACTGCTTATTAAAGGAGAGATATGGGATATCTTGAAAACAAAGTACAAAACTCCTGAAAATTTAAAATCACAAAGGGATATGTATCAAAAGAATGACCAAGGTGAAATCATTCCCCAAGATTACAAAGTGAAAGAAAGATGAAGAAAGTGCTAGTGCTTGATTCTGATACATATATAAAGGACTGGTCATGTAGAGCAGCAACTTATAATGAAGGACACAGAACAGCTACGATTAGTACACAGTATTGGGTTAAACTACTCACCTTGTACAGAAAGATGTGATATTGTAGCAAGATACAATCGCGAAGGAGAACATATTCGTAAACCGGTGATACACTTCAGTCGGGTTTACAATTACAAGTCAGTCAACATGCAAGATGGTACGATCGGTGTCAAGGAGCTCATTGAAAATGGCTTTGACTTGACAGTTTGGGATACGTTAATGCCAAAAGGCTATACTTTCTTAATATTCCTCTGACACCTCTATGAGGAAGGAGGATGGTCTGGAAATGAACCGCCTGGGCCACTCCCCCGGATTTTGCTTAACAATAACAATGCATTCTGCTACTTTGACGGCAGGGGCCCTCCCCCAACCTGAGAGGGTATTTTAACAGACACCTGCATGGTGCCCACCATGGACCTGCCTGCCAGCACATGGCGTACGTGTACACACCTGCATGGTGCCCACCATGGACCTGCCTGCCAGCACATGGCGTATGTGTACACACCTGCATGGTGCCCACCATGGACCTGCCTGCCAGCACATGGCGCATGTGTACAACTCGTGTCCACTACTATAAGGCTTATAACACTACAAGGCTTACAACACTTCAGAGTGCTACCCCCTTGGAGGGCCCCGGCCGTCTGCCATCTGTAACCACGTACAGGAATGAATGAACTACCAGCAACCCGCCGGGTTGCACACCTGGGGAGTGTATGGGCCTACCAGCAAGGTAGGCCCCTCCCATATGCGTACCAGCAAGGTAGCATTAGTGCATACAGCCAAAAATACAATATAATACAGCCAACACATACAATATAATACAGCCTCGGGGGAGCTTGCCAACTGAATGGCTGGCCCAGCGTTCGTCACACTCGTAAGAGCGTAAGTGGTTGGAATATATAATGAATCATGCACAATACACTGTAAATACCATGCAACTTACTTATGTTACCTTTATGTTTCCAAGGGAGTGGAGGGTGGGGTGATAAGTTACCCTTCGGTTTCTTGCTGGGCGAGCGACTGGACAGCTTAGAATGGTGTGGAAACTGGGCAGCATGTCTCACCACGTGGCATGCGCGCGCAAGCTGTCCCCGCCCTTTGTCATTAACCAATTTTAAAGACCGTGTCTTTCAAAATATTCATTAATGCCAAAAGGCTATACTTTCTTAATATTCCTCTGACACCTCTATGAGGAAGGAGGATGGTCTGGAAATGAACCGCCTGGGCCACTCCCCCGGATTTTGCTTAACAATAACAATGCATTCTGCTACTTTGACGGCAGGGGCCCTCCCCCAACCTGAGAGGGTATTTTAACAGACACCTGCATGGTGCCCACCATGGACCTGCCTGCCAGCACATGGCGTACGTGTACACACCTGCATGGTGCCCACCATGGACCTGCCTGCCAGCACATGGCGTATGTGTACACACCTGCATGGTGCCCACCATGGACCTGCCTGCCAGCACATGGCGCATGTGTACAACTCGTGTCCACTACTATAAGGCTTATAACACTACAAGGCTTACAACACTTCAGAGTGCTACCCCCTTGGAGGGCCCCGGCCGTCTGCCATCTGTAACCACGTACAGGAATGAATGAACTACCAGCAACCCGCCGGGTTGCACACCTGGGGAGTGTATGGGCCTACCAGCAAGGTAGGCCCCTCCAATAGTGCGTAGCACTATACACTCCCAATCCTAGAAACTATACAAAGTAACTACATTTTATAGTACTTATAAATTCTAGTTCCCTCTATTAATCTTATTTACCCCTGCAAAAATAAAATTGTCGCTATCTATATTCTCTCATTTACGCTATGCCACAAATAAGACACATACCTAGCATTCACATACTAAATCTAGCCATACAAACACACTCCATGAGAGTAAATGCTGGGAAGTAGTATCTCGGAAAAGAAACAACAAAGTATCAGGCGCTGTTGGCTCCACGGTGACAACTAGCGCACCAACTGGACAAATATCCTGAATTGACCTAGCCAAATGGAAAGCAACACCAGCACCACATTGATCGCTCCTAGGTATATGCAACAAAACTGATATGACCCATGAGGAATCACGTAAACCAATGGAGACACATCCCAATGGCTAAAGCATCTCGGGTAAATTCACCTGCACGTAAATAGCACACAGCCCACAATATAACAGCATCAATCCCATTGTCAGACGATACCACAGACAATAATGACCACGATAGCAAAGTATGTTGGGTGTAACAGGCAAATGCCAAGGAAGAGCGCTGAATATCCCGCAAGAAATGATAAAACAAATAACATAAACGAACACCATTCAAATAAGCACGAATAGAACTATTACTAACAACAACAAAACAAATCAGACAATCCTGCTATGAAGTACACATGATGTCTTGCCGCAGAAGCATAGATTGTGAAGGTATAGACAGCCTAAAGACCACTCAAGGTACCCATGCGCACCATGATCCAATCGGTCAACCCAATGAAGCTGCCAATTGACAAAGGGATCCAATCGGGGCCAAGGAATATGCAAAATGAGAGATGGAAACAAGTTAACCTTACTGCGAGCCAAAGCCTTGGCAACTATGTTGGATACACCAGAAGTTAATTATGCTTAGCAGAGAAAAGCAACCGATAATTATAAGGGACAAATAAACGTAAAGACAGCACAATACGCAAACAGGTCTTGCTGACCACCTAGAAAGCATGACCACCACAGCTGAGTTATCAGAATAACATCCAAACCCAGCCAGCACATATCCCAGAAAAGAAATAGTAGAATGAACCCATGACGAAGGTCACTGAATGCTAAACCAACAGGACCAAGTAACCACCACAACCATAAACACCAGACGCCTCAGTGAAAACAAAGCAAGGAATAAACGCCATCAAGAAAATCACTCAAATCGCAAGGTAACACACAAACACTAAGGCTACAAAACAAGCCAAAATTGTGCACATCAGACAGGCTGTAGCAAGCAACAAAGTATGCATCCAAATTGCCGAAACAATGCATTATCGTAACCACCACCTACTGTACAGCACTAATATGGCATATGCTAGTATAACTATAGACAAGAATCAGCATGCCACAAGTACGCAACACACACTGTACAGCACAAGCAATGCATCTTGAATAGGCGAATCATAAATATAGCACAACACATGGCACAGCTAATGCAAGGAATGGATAATAATACTATAAACAAGAAACAACACACGTGTGTGTAGCAAAATTCAGCACAAGTAAAACAGACAAACCATACCATAGTGCAAGATACCATACAGCGCAAGCTACAAGCAACATGTAGCACAAAACATACTGCGCAGCACATAACATCAGACAAATGATAGTGCAGCACACAGCACAGCGGCAGCGAGCGCATACCGCATAGACACGAAAGAATACTCATGTAGAGCAACAAAACGGGAAACCACCTAGTACAGCACATTCTGCACAGTGCAAGCAATGCTTAACAGGAATGAAGTACAGTGCAGAACATACTGCAACGCACAAGCAAGGCATAATATATAGACAAGAAACCATATAGTACAACATATACTGCACAGAGAAAGGAATGACTAGCGTATAGGCACGAAACAAGTACGGTGCAACACATACTGCCCAGCACAAGCAATGTTCAATGGATACAATATTATAGAGCAAATCAGAGCACAGTATGTACGGCACAGCGTAAGCAATTGACGCATGGACAATAAATAGCAACAACTACAGCACACTAAAGCATAATTATAGCATGTTGCATAGTTTTAACAATACAGAGGGGAAACAACAAAGTCCAGCAGGTAACCCGTGCAACATTGTGCAAGCAATGTAGAGAGGGAACAACAAGGCCCAGCGAGTAACCCATGCATACAATATTGAGCTAGCCATATAGACAGGAAACAACATAGTCCAGCAGGTAACCCATACAGCATTGAGATAGCAACGTAGAGAGGAAACGACATACCTCTGCAGGCAGCCTATATATAGCATTGTGCTAGCGATGAAGAGAGGAAACAACATAGCCTAGCAAGCAAAGCGTACAGCATTGTGCTAGCAAAGGCGAGGAAATTAACATATTGCTCAGCAGGCAAGGCACACGTACTGATGAGTGTAATGATATTTACAGTACCAACAAGAAACAGCATAATACAGCAAACTGACAGAGAATAACAATGAGCAAACGACAAAATGCAACGTGCAAACGACGACACAATGAGACTTAATGAAGGTAAAGTAAACAATGTCTACCGGGTATGATAATTATAAGCAAAATGCAGAGAATAATACTAAAAAAAAACAGCAATCAAATACCACACCACTAAGGAAGCAAGGAACAGATACCACTGACACACTGCATACTTAAGCATTGAGAACAAGAAGCAGCCGAGCAAAGCACAATATACAGACGAGAAATCAGCAATTACACATAAGGTATGCAAAAGAAAACATACTGCACTGTCCAAATACTGCATACAGCACAGACAAGCATAGAGAAGGAACAACCTACTGCATATGGGAGATGTGTAAAATGTACCGACCATAAAACATAACTGTGCATATAGTGCAACAAGCAAACGTCATATACCTCACTGGAGACTACACCTGCAAGCAGCCAGCAAAGAATGCATACTGCAACAACATTACCAGACAATGCTTACCATTAATACTAGTACAACACATGCTGTATAAGAAACCCAACAACTGCACAGCCATGCATTCAGCAAACAAGGTACAAAGTCACTAATGTCCACACAGCCATACAACCATGCAAACAAAGCTTATTCTATAGCACAAAGCCACTAAAGCATACCTATATGCAATCAAAACCAATGATCAGGGAACCAAGAAGTGGAAAAATTAATTTACAATAACTAGAGCACCACTCCAGAACAAAAACAAGTGATGAGATCAGCAACAGATGCCACAGGATGTCGAAGGGTGGGTCACCCGTCAAAACCAACCATAGAAACTAACAACCATATATAAAAAAGGGAAATAGATTCATATGTAGACAGAAGATGCCATGCCACACTACAGGCAGGTTGGTAACAGCATAGGCTGAATCCCATACTCAAAGAGGCAACATTACGCAACATTATCTAAGCAAACCATACTCAAAGTTATACGCAATCAACACATGCTGAAACCACGCACACCAACAGCATCAATAAATGAGGCACTGCAAATCCCTGTAAGAAAGCCATAGATAAGAAAATAAACCTAAGATGACAATGCCACACAGGCAAAGCCTAAACTACAAGCATCAAACAACAGAGCCCAGTAGGTATGCCAGTTGAGGTGCAGCTAACAACACTGCACATAAAGACAATCTGTCAATTGCACCCAAATACAGGCTACAGTAGGTTCTATTACCTCTTGCAAGGGACAAGGGTAAAGCATAAACCGTATAGAGTGTAGACCGTAAACAAAATTCCATTAAGTCTTTGATCATGCTCCATTGTGTGAACAAATACCAGTGAATTGACACATTAGAGACTGCAAGGTAACAGTGAATACTCAAATCTTCCAAGTAATAAAACCTCTGCACAACCACATAAAATATGGAGCATCACCATACAGCACCGCACTAATACGTACACAACAGCATGATGCAAATACGGATTAGAACAATCCACACAACAACCGCCTACAATAATGTGATCATATTCGCAATAACCCATAATACGTACAAGTCCTATCACCAGATAAAATTAAAGTTACAAACGAATTCGGTACAATACAGCAAACTGAGTGTATACTATGCACTGGACAGCAAACACGCAGCAACACATGTCCGGACACAACAGGATGGACCAACAGTCCACAACCAAACCAACAGAAGACGCACCAACCAGTGTATCACTACATATACTGACGACTCAAACACAACCGTGCTCAGAACACTGTCACTCCACATGAGACCACATGCACCAATAATATATACGCTATAAATCCAGCCAACCAGACACCACTGAACAGCTCAGCCTAGAGAACTACGGACATGCACATACCAGCTCAGCACTAGAGTCTCCCCGCTCACTCAGAATCGGAAACCACGCAGCACGACGACGTTGACGGCAGAGACACGAGGTTCCCAGGAGAACTTGGAACGAAACCGTGCTGAACAGCAGTAGAGCACATAACTCCGACGAGTCACGTGCCCACAGACAGTGGACTGTAGACAGAGGACTCAGGAGGCGCGGGCAGCGTGCAGCAGAGAAAAGAGAACAGGAAACCGTCGGTGAACACGGCAGTAGACACAGCTACCACCATGCTGGACGTGTAAGAAACAGTGATAAGTTACCCTTCGGTTTCTTGCTGGGCGAGCGACTGGACAGCTTAGAATGGTGTGGAAACTGGGCAGCATGTCTCACCACGTGGCATGCGCGCGCAAGCTGTCCCCGCCCTTTGTCATTAACCAATTTTAAAGACCGTGTCTTTCAAAATATTCAGAAATATGTATGAATACTTGCTGGAACAAGCTCCTAATGAAAGGCTAAAACATGAACTACAGCAAGCATATGAAAAAACCAGAGTTGCTCTCTCTAAGCGTGACGAGGAAACTCATAAGCTCATTGAAGATGCTCGGAAAAAAGCTCGGAAAGAAGTACTAGATGATGTTCAGAGAAGAGCACATCTAAAACGACCTCAACCAACAGATGAACAAACAACAGATGAAAGGTAAGCTGGTTAATTTGACGCAGTTGACAAAAGTTATTAATACATGCAGAAATGAAAATGATGAAGATAAGGAAGAGTCAGCAGGCAGTTCCTCAACTGAAGATTAGAAAGTCATAAGTGTCTATGTAGACTAGTGCAGTATGTACAAAATTGTACATGTGCATTATAAAACATGTTAGTAGTTATAGAGTATAAGTATTTTAGTGTTAGTAGAGTATAAATATGTTAGTGTTAGTAGAGTAGAAATATTGTTGGTTATGACTCAACAGTTTTATATCGTTCATATGTAACTAGCTAAACATTGTATAGTGCAACACGCTCAGAAGTCTCTCCAATGCGGATACTGAAAGTGCCATGTAAATTGTTTTGCAAATGAATACATAAGCAACCTAACCAAACAGTCATCACCACTTCAAAAAGAGTTTGAGTCTGTATACAGTAGAGTACCTAATATGAACTGCATGCATGAGCGAATCAAAAGGACAATTGAACAGTTGATCGACTGCCAGCCCAAACAAATCAACCACATGCTCATAATTATGCAAAGTCTGATATACTTAAATATTCAGGATTGCGATGATTTTCTTCCAAGCTTGCATATCTCCTTGAACAAGCAGTCCCCCATTTCCGTAGGAGAGACTAATTTCTCCCATTCTTCTTTACTAAGTTGAAAGCTGTAGTGTCGATTATAACAAAGAAGCATCACATGCATACTTTTGAATCAGACAGTCCAAGAACAGGATCAAGTAAAGTTTTCCCAATGAAGTTGGTGACCTTCACAATGACACAGTTTATACTGCAGTGTCTGAAGATCAGCAACAGGAGTGGCACTGTAGACAACTAAGTGTAAACTTATTCAAGGAAGCTCGGAAAGAAAAAGGCTTCTTACATGTAGCTATATATACATGAACACACTCTATTCAAAAGGTAAGCTAGTGACTTTGGGTTAAAAAGTTATTCATTTAATACATGTAATGAACTGAAACAGAACAGAACTGATGATATGAATTAGTTTTAGAAGGAATCATCTGATGGTCTTTAATAAAATGCAGCTAGACTGATAAATTATAGATATTGAAATTTGAAAACAAAGAAGATAATCATGCAGAAATCCAAGATAAGGTATATGTGTAAATGATTTATAAGCAGGAACCGGACAAGAAGTGAAATAAAAAGATAAATATTTTGGGAATGAGCCGAAAAATGGAGTAGCTATGATATGAAGAGCAGAGCAATACTCAGTGAAAATTGAGCTTTGGTAATAATTGTTGTTGGTACGTAGCGTCAATATGCAAACAATGATATATTGTTGATAACATACGCTGCTCAATTCTTAGGTCACACATACACAAGGTAGCTAGGATATGATAAAATTAATGATTAGAACAATTTAATGAGTAATGTTGATACCAAAATCAATTAATTATTATGTCATGAATGTCCTGTTATGGAAGTAAACAAAAATCATCTACCTACATATTTGCTGATTCACTTTAGTGGATGTATAACGGACACACACTTAGTTCTTTAGTGCCTATAAATACTATAATTCTTGTTAGATTTCGAGACATATTGCAAGCATAGACTGTTGTCCTTTCTGTTATGGAGGCATACCATATTCAAGTTGAATGGAAGAAATTGGTCTGTGCTGTGTTCACTGGAGTTGAACTCTCAGATGGGAATGGAGGACTTCTAGTTCAAGGACTATAATCAGAGAGATCCTATAGAATCAAAGCACAACTAGTACTATCCTAAGGAGTTATCAAATCCTGGTTATAAATATTTCACATGTGTGACAGCTTTGTTCCAAATTGAAGACGAAAAGGATGATATTTACAACATTAAGAAAGTGATTTTTCTCTAGACGTGGTGCGGAGCATGCAGAAGAGCAACTTTTGGACATGCCAAACGAAGATCTGCTATCAGTGCGCATCATTGGGCTCTCCTTGCTATGAAGAGCATCATAAGCAAGAAGAGAAGAGAAGAAGAGGAGCATCATTAAGCAAGAAGAGAAGAGAAGAGAAGAAGAGGAGCATCATAAGCAAGAAGAGAAGAGAAGAAGAGGAGCATCATAAGCAAGAAGAGGAGAAGAGGAGCATCATAAGCAAGGAGAGGAGAGAAGAGAAGAAGAGGAGCATCATAAGCAAGGAGAGGAGAGAAGAGAAGAATAGGAGCATCATAAGCAAGGAGAGGAGAGAAGAGAAGAAGAGGAGCATCATAAGCAAGAAGAGAAGAGAAGAAGAGGAGCATCATAAGCAAGAAGAGGAGAAGAGAAGAAGAGGAGCATCATAAGCAAGGAGAGGAGAGAAGAGAAGAAGAGGAGCATCATAAGCAAGGAGAGAAGGGAAGAAGAGGAGCAGCATAAGCAAGGAGAGGAGAGAAGAGAAGAAGAGGAGCATCATAAGCAAGGAGAGGAGAGAAGGGAAGAAGAGGAGCAGCATAAGCAAGGAGAGGACAGAAGAGAAGAAGAGGAGCATCATAAACAAGGAGAGGAGAGAAGAGAAGAATTGTGCTGCAAAGATTGTGAAAAGGTATGATGAACTAAAAGCACCTAAACCTGTGATCCGCTTCTTTTGGGTTCATAAATATCCAGAAGAACTCTTGACGGCACGGTCTATTCGATACTTAATTGGACATGACTTCATTTTATAAAGCTTGGATACTGGGAATTAATGATTAATTAAATGTTGCAGCAAGCTAAACAACAGATTCGATTGGTCAAGAACTACACGATGAACTCAAGTATTGCAAGCATATGAAAATGTTAAAATAAAACATGCACTTGATCAACGTGACTGGGATACAAATCGACTAATTAGATCTTTATATCCACAGAAGCAAAATGGGCAATGAGATAAGGAAGAGAAAGACAATGATGAACCAGCCTTGAAAAAGATTAAACACAATGATAGTGACAGTGATGAAGACAAAGGAGGCACCATAGAAGTGTATCAGAGGAAGAACCTCAAAAATGTCCAGGAATGATTGATATAGCTCAATATTGATTTGATACAGAGCTGCGCTTTTTATATTTTAAATGTTAGCTAATCGTATAATATGTTATACCATGCCTACCCGTGGTGTATCACGAATACACGAAGCAATAACTATTAATCCCGAGGGCGTAGCCCGAGGGATTAATGGTTATTGCTGAGTGATACACCACAGGTAGGCATGGTATAACTGACTTGTACCATGGCAACCACAAGGCCCACTGATGTCTGTAGGTTTCTATAGGATAAATAAGGGCGACTTGCGCACCCTTTATAGTTTACTGGTGAGGTTGACTCGCAACTCTCACCCCTTCCTATTTTTCTCTCTGGAAGGTAGATCATTTCTATGATCTTTTTTGCCCAGTGGGAGTCATGTGACTTCCCGTGGAATATCAAGATATACCACAGGAAATCACATGATAAACCATGGAATATCTAGTTATTCCACAGGAAATCATGTGACTTTCCGTGGTATATCTGAAATACACCACTGCATGGTGGTGCCTTTGAAAATATGGCTTCCTATGGTACAAATAACAGTCCTTAGTCTGAGCACAGCTGATTAAATTAATTTTATGCTAATTATGTATGCTAAGAAACAAACTGTAGCAATATAGATACTTGGATGGAAAGTCTGCAGTGTGACAATCATTAACTATGTTGACGTATTATAAATTCAAAACTGAGATGTTTGGTTTGTGTCAACACAAGATTGCTTGATGTCTGTTACATTCAATGAATACATGCACATTCCAACACATTCATAGTTGTGTTACTATTATTAGTACTGAACACGTCACCACTTTATTCTATAATTATGACTCTTCCATGCAGGGAAACTCTTGTACATGCCCATCTGACATTGTGCAATAAACATTTGGCCATTATTAGTCAAACTGTTAACCAACAGTTAATAAGCAGTGCAGCAATGTCAAAACAAGTTAATTCCATTAACTGATCTACAAAGGAGCTTGCAACAGAAAACTGACTAATGATATTGCTATATAAAACTAAAAAATTAACACATTATGATAATGGTTTTCACAATCTGTTATTTGCTGGATATAGTATTGATGTGGTTGGCTGTTGTATCATGTATGTACAGTCAGTTGCTAGTCTTCCTAGGATTATTACTTCCTATAGCTCATTCATATTCATTACTTCCTGTGATACAGACAGTGATGAATATCATTATAGAATCTAAGGGTATGATCTCCATGCCCATTTTAAACCACGATATAAAAGCAGAGTGAGTAAGCATAAACGCTCATTCTGCTGTTTTGAGAAATTCTTCTTCTCTGTAGACTAATTCACTGTTTTCTCAGCTATGTCTGATCGTGGATACAGCGGCACTGGAGACAGGGCGGATCTGAACAACCACTCTAATCAGCTCAACCCAACCCACTCCGAGTACAGGGGAGGCACTACTAGTTTTCTGATTTCATTGAATAGCTTGAGTGTGTAAAACGGGTGTACTATGAGATATGCTTTGATAGAAATACGGCGTAACCTGAGGGCTGGATGAATGGAATCTGCCCATGCGATCAGGAGACAAACACAAGACTGAGGTTATATAACTAAGAGTCATGTTACATAGCCAGTATGATAACATTGTACATAAGGCTGCACGAGTATGTCTAAATGTGGTTATATGATTTTCCAGCTTTCCAAGAGTAAGGTTAGCAAATATTGCTTCCTGTAAGTCATTAATATTCATTTATTTTAAGAATGTGATGAATATCATTGAAGTACTATATGAAAGTAATTGACCATGTTTGCTGAGTCACTTTGAGGGTATTTCCCTCAGTGATACCAGTACAGTGTAGTTCATCAGTATTAGCTGACAGTTGCAAGTGTTACATACAGCTTCAGTAGCTTATTCTCTGAAAACAGTTCACTAGAAAGTGCTGAATTAAAAAGTGGTATAATAACAGCTGATTTTAGTATGCCAGTTGTGAAACTAGTCTATCTTGTACTGAGTGTTCGTCTGTTGTTGGTTGTAATCAACTTAAAATCAAAGAATGGAATAAGTTAGTGAGTGCTTTTTCTTACAGGAACCATACTGACAGATGGTAATGGAAGATTTCTGATCTAAGGAGAAATACTTAATGTTCTGGCTAGCAATACCAATGACTGGCAAATAAGAAAGCACGATAAACGGCATCCCATCCATCAGCAATATTTTCCTAGGCTAACAGCTTCATTTGGAGAGTGTTCTGATGACAGTATCAAGCATGTGTCCTTCAGTAGTGGTAAAGGGCATAAAGCACATGCTGAGAATAAAGTTGTTCGTAAGATTTCATCACAAAATCATGATGTACATAGTATTGTAATAAGCTTCTCACCATGTGACTGCTGTGCTGACAAAATTTTTGAACGGATGAATGTTTGTCATCCGAGACCATGCATCTGCTGGGTCCATCAACATCCAAAATCGTCTGATGGTTTTAAGCATATCAGAGCCCTCATTCAACATGGATTGATGTTAAAGTTTGGGACACAAAGAAAGTGTTGAACTATCTACTAGAGCATGCTCCTAGTACTGAACTCCGAGACAAATTATTGGAAGCATATAAAAGTGCAAGCGATGCTATTTTTAAACGTGACATGGAAAACTCAGCGAGTAATAAAATTGATAACAAGCGGTTCAGATGAAAATGACCAGACTGATGAAGATGATGAAGAAGCATACTGGAATGGTTGGAACAATTACTCTAGACGTCATGATGAAGACGACGACGATGAACCAGGTCCTGGAGGAGCTACTGGAGGGACTGGAGGAGGTGGAACTTGCTGTAATTGTTTCAGTAGCTCTAGTGAAAAGAAGGCATTTTCATCATCTTCATCAATGGGCTTTGGAGCCTCAACACGCTGCAGTTGGTCATGTAATCATTATCTAGGTGCATATAGCACTAGTTGGTCTGTGGGTGTCAAGTTACAAACAGCTCAAAGTGAGTACAAATTGCAAACACCATTGCACAAACATGCTTTCATCTGTTCTGTTGATGCTATCTCAGAGATTGCTATTGCTGAACAGATTCTCACATAAGATTGATAATAAACTACATTGATTTAACATAGCTACAATAGCACGGAATATTTGACCATATAGCAGTATCGTTATGTTAGCACTACACCCCATACTCACTCACTACATTACTTCTTAGTTGGGAAATGAGACTTGATTCATTTTCTAACATGTTAGTTATAATTTTGTCACTGTATCACGGAATAATTATTAATAATTTTGACCAAAAAGCAATATCAATTATTATAGCAATAGTACTACGGAGTAGTGTAGTGGTATGAGAACTAGCAAGTATCATGACACCAGCATCACAGTAGGCTCTGCCGTGACTGATTCAGGAGGAGGTGTGGTCCTCAACCTAATGCTCCACCTCTACTTTGCCCTCCTCTTCATCGTCTTCTTGAGTGAACACCTCCTCCTCGACCTGTGATAGTGGGAAGGTGAGGTTAGTGACAGTGGGAGAAGCTTACAGGTGCATCAGAATCCACGCCTACACTCAGTCGAAGCATTCTCTCAATACGACCAGCGAAAGAGCTTGAGTCCGGCAGAGTGTAGCCTGATCTTAATATGGCGGTGTCAAACATCACTCGAGCAAGATCAACAGTTGTCTCATCGCTCTCATCCTTCTCAACACAACGCTGTAACTCCTTGACAAGAGGACGGCGAGGATTGTGTCTACTGAGTCAAATACTATCTGAGAGAGAGAGAGAAAACGAGAGTGAGGGAGATGGAAGTAGTGGGAGAGAGGGAGAGGGATCGAGGGGGAGAGAGGGGGAGGGATCGAGGGGAGAGGGGAGGGATCGAGGGGAGGGATCGAGGGGGGAGAGAGAGAGAGTGAGAGAGAGAGAGAGAGAGAGAGAGAGAGAGAGAGAGAGAGACAGGGTGAAGGATCAAGGGGGAGGGAGACAACAGTTAGAGTATTACTCAATGATCTGGTCTCGTGTAGCTGCATGTAGAGGTACAGCTAAATATTTCTGTGATATATTCTCATTCACTCACTTCTTGCAGGAGGACCAGATAGTGATTGTATACAAACTCTTCTCATAGCTGGCTTCTATAGAGTTGGTTCAAGATGGTTAGGAATCCTCCTTCAGCTCTCCTTCTCTTACCTAACACACAACAAGCATACTGAGATCCATTGACACTAACTAATGTCAATAATAACAGAAAGGTCTATACCTAGTCATTATAAAAACCAAAAGGTCATTCTTGTAAGCTTCTGTTATGAGTAGTTTATAATAACAGTTTTGATTGTTGTGATAGTGTGATAGTTCTGACTGTGTGATAGTTGTGACTGTGTGATAGTTGTGACTGTGTGATAGTTGTGAGGGTGTGATGGTTGGAAATGTGTGATGCAATGTACTTTGTAGTTGTGACTGTGTGTTGTGTGATAGTTGTGATACTTAGTACAAGGGATTTAACCCCTCTATGTACACGGGATACTGAGGACAATCCTAGGACTCCCGGGATACTTAGTACATGGGATTTAACCCCCTCTATGTACACGGGATACTGAGGACAATCCTGGGACTCCCGGGATACTTAGTACATGGGATTTAACCCCTCTATGTACATGGGATACTGAGGACTATCCTTGGACTCCCGGGATACTTAGTACATGGGATTTAACCCCTCTATGTACACGGGATACTGAGGACAATCCGGGGACTCCCAGGATACTTAGTACATGGGATTTAACCCCTCTATGTACATGGGATACTGAGGACTATCCTTGGACTCCCGGGATACTTAGTACATGGGATTTAACCCCTCTATGTACACGGGATACTGAGGACAATCCTGGGACTCCCAGGATACCTAGTACATGGGATTTAACCCCTCTATGTACATGGGATACTGAGGACAATCCTGGGACTCCCGGGATACTTAGTACATGGGATTTAACCCCTCTATGTACACGGGATACTGAGGACAATCCTGGGACTCCCGGGATACTTAGTACATGGGATTTAACCCCCTCTATGTACACGGGATACTGAGGACAATCCTGGGACTCCCGGGATACTTAGTACATGGGATTTAACCCCTCTATGTACACGGGATACTGAGGACAATCCTGGGACTCCCGGGATACTTAGTACATGGGATTTAACCCCTCTATGTACACGGGATACTGAGGACAATCCTGGGACTACCGGGATACTTAGTACACAGACCAGGTCAAACCTAAGGATACCTATATTTTAGAGCATCCTTAGGATGTCCTAGGACAGGTTGTGGCAGTACTGGACATTGCTCCCTTCTCTTACCTAACACACAACAAGCATACTGAGATCCATTGACACTAACTAATGCACCATGCTAGTCCCGCCTCAATGGGTGTGGTGTCTCCTCCGATAGATTGTTCCCATACAGGCACAGCCCTGCCTCTAGTCTGAGCACATCACGAGCTCTCAGTGTAGCTAGATTAGTGGTAGCCCCACCTACTTGTCGGCTAACTCAACAACCAGTTCAGTTGGTACAGAAATCTGCAACAAAAAGAAGTAGAGTATATCAACCACACCCACCACACACTGAATGCTCACATTTCCTTCTTCTCAGAGGCTCAGTGCAAATATGCTATAGTCAGCCTTGGCACTGGTCACATATTGAACGACTGACACACCCACTGAAGCAGGCTATGATAGAATCATGATTTCACCTCGTACAGGTAGTGACCACTATCTCTAAAAGGGCATATTGAATACGGTTTCAGATTGTGAGAAGGGGTTGTAGTCTCAGGTTGATTATTTGGACATGATCAAACTTAAAACATGACACATTTTGGACAAAAAAATTAATGTCAAAGCTTTTCTACGTTCATGGTACCGTATACTGATAGAGGGTTAATATTACATGTATCTGAACACACTACATGTACAATACTGAACACAAGTATTTGTTCTATTTCAAAATTACTAGTTTCTTTAAATCTTTTTCATCACTAACATTTTTGAATGTAGTAACTTTTGATCAGCTCACTCTACTAAATTCTTTCCTACTGGTAGTGATGACGTCATGACTACACCCACCTCTTTCCTGCTGGTAGCAGACATGAAGTAGATGTGTTCTTGTTTTTCCTTCATTCTCTCAATGTACTCGTCCAGTGATGTGAGTGATTCTGGATCATTAGAGGACTGGAATCGAAGCAGCTTAGCAATACGACTCTTGTTAGTGAAATCCTCAACTACACCAAGCTTCAGATTAGTGCTGAACTCCTGAGAGAGAGCTAGAGAGAGAGAGAGAGCTAGAGAGAGAGACAGAGAGAGAGAGTGTGTGTGTTCAATGAAGAGAGATGGTTTGTTTCTTAGTACCTTCCAGAACTTGTCGAGAACTCTTCCAGAACTAAGTCTCTTTGTCTATTTTCGCTTCATCATGTCAGGGCTTTCCTTACCAGCTTCTTCTTCACCACTTTCAACAGCTTGTGTTGCTGGAGTCTCACAGGTAACATCAGAATTGACCTATAAAAATTGAGTCATCTTACACAGTATACACAATTCGAAGTGGGTGATCAATGGGCAATTACTCTAAAATTTGAATCCAAGGTATCGTGGCATAAGATCCTCGAAATCGTCTGTGATGAACACACGTCTGACGTAGATCTTGATCTTGTCAGACGATTGTTGAACATGTCATGAGGTGTGGTCTGTGATGGAGAGGGTGATGGTGTGACAGTAGTGATGATGGGAGTTACTTACTGTTGGTACGAAGAGGATGGCTCTGAATGTCACCTCTCCTTCAGCTGTGAAATGGATCTTAGCTAGTGGGGTTTGTGAGTCCTGGATCAGCAGAGATGAATACACAAGCAATGTTAGCACAGGTCTAGTGTACCTTTGAGAATGATTTGTAAAATTTGGAATATTCCTCCTCAGTAACCTCTTTTGGTCTACAAGTAGGGAGAGAGAGAGAGAGAGAGAGAGAGAGTGAGTGGGTGGGTGGGTGACCAAGTGAGTGAGTGACTCACGATCTCAACCAGAGTGGTTTAGTATCATTCATGAGTACCCAGTCCCATGTTGTCTTCTCAACCTACAGCACAGTAACCAGTACTAACTATTAATAACTAGCCACACCTTCTTTGTCTTGTGTTTGTCCTCTACAGTAGCGTCATCATGATCACTATCCTTGTCCTCCTTAGCTTCCGCTGGTTTGTCTACCTTAGCTTCTTCCTCATCGACTGGTTCCTGTCTCAGTCTATAACACAATGACATGAACTCCTCTGAGAGAGAGAGAGAGAGAGAGAGAGAGAGAGAGAGAGAGAGAGAGAGAGAGAGAGAGAGAGAGAGAGAGAGAGGGAGGGAGAGAGAGAGAGAGAGTGTGTGTATGTGTGCGTGTGTGTGTGAGTGTGTGTGTGCAAGTGAGAGAGTGACTTAGTATCATTCATGAGTACCCAGTGTGAGACAGTATGAGTTGAGTCCAGGTGTGGACATGAGGATTGATGGTGGCTGTGAGGTCACCTAGCGCTAGGAACACATCACGATCCAGCTTACATGGAGATGAACTGAGAGAGAAACAGAGAGACAAGCTACATGATGATATAACCAACACAATATGGCATATTCTTGAATAATGCATTATTGTTTGTGGAAGAATTCAGTTTTTCATCTTGTGAAGTGTGTGTGTGTCTCACCCTGTGATGTAGACCTTAGCAAGTGGAGTAGAGCGGGATGGCGCCATGATGTAGTCCCCTCTGAGTGGAGTCATGAATCCACCAACCACCTCAAGTGGACTAGTAAATGACCTCATCTCTTCTTCTCTATCTACGATAACCACCTCTTCACTCATCTCTGTGTCCTCCTTGGCTCCTAAAGTGAGTCCCTCTATAGCAGACACCAAATCATTATCAGTGACTGGAGCAGATACCAATACATCCTCCATATCTTCTAATCCATTAAACTGCCTCACTGCATTGTCACTATCAGGTGTATCTTGTGCTGTGGTTGATGGTGTTCGATGCTGGTCCCTCATCTGTGATAAGTGGTTCTCTAGCTTCATGAGTCCTTCAGGTTGAGACAGATCACAGTAGCACCCTAGGAACTCCCAGTATTCACGCCATCCCACTCCTCTGGTCTGAGCTATGGACCTGCAGTAACAATCACACTAGTAACATAGCAACTGAGATCAGAGGTGTAGTGAGGGTATTATATGATACCTTCCAATCCTCTCCCAACCTCTGTCAGGATCTGATCGTTTGATGACACTAGCTTGTCTCCTGTCAGCACTACTAGTGGGAGAGCGCCATTGCTGGTACACTTCATGAGCCTACATGTATGGATCAGAATCAATGGCTAGTGTGTCATCTTACTAACTAGCCTTTGCTTCACTCATTGGTCCAGCAAGAGCGTGTCCTATCACAGGTGATGACAGCAGTGTCTCTCTCTCCTCAGTCGACTGTCCCTCCATCTTGCAGGGGCTGCCGAGATAAGGAGTCAGTGAGTTGTCAGTCGCTCTGATCACTGGTACATAATACAAGTCAGGATCTGTGAGAGAGAAGAGGAATCATAATCTCTGGTCTCTACTAGAATATGATGCACCTTTTAGGAGCTGTTTTATTCTCTGAGCAAGACCACTTGTCCTCTCTCGTCTACACACCACGTCCATGGCGGTCTCACCATCTCTGTTCCTGATGGTTCTATCAATGCTTGGTTGACCAACAAGGAATGACACTATCTCCTCATAACCAAACCGACTAGCGATATGAAGAGGTGTGTCATTAGTCTACACAACAAGGAGACACTATAATATCAGACACACATCACATACAGATCACTTGATGTGGGGACCTGGACATGAGGCAATTTAAAATTTGTCGCAAACGCATGAGTGTTTCCGCTGCCAAATTAGACAATGTTATCAAATGAAGTAGTATACGAATCTGGTATACAGAACAGCTTTAGTTTGTACTAAGTCGGGGAGAATGGTCCAGAAGCCTTCATGCATAGCTTAAATTAGCCATACACTGCTGTTACAGGAAATCTTACGAGGTGTTTTAAAAATTTTGGACCATGCACAGACAGGCCATCTCTCCAGCAGAGAGAGCTGCCTGGAGGTGAGGCTACACAAGACTCACTATCTTGTCCTGCATGTTCAGGTACAGATCAATAAGATGATCACGTCTCTTTGCTCTAGTCTCAGCACTATCGTCAGGATAGATCAACTCCCAAAATCGACTGCTCTCTATAATAGCAATCACCTCCTTACACACTGCTAGCTGGCGCTGAGATACACCACAGTGGAGTGCATTGGAACGTGTTGGGACCTGAAGAATCTCTGGAGTGTCGCCTGAAGTGATGAGATGACGTGGATTGTCCCAAACCACGTCAGCAAACTCAGCTGCTTTGCCGTCTTCTATTAGCTTACGAAGACAAGACAGATCCTGGGTTTTAACACTAGGATACCTGTTAGCCTTTTCTGATATCGTTGCTGCATCAGTCGTGATTTCAGACTGTTCCTCGTGTGTTTGCAAGGTAAACCCAGTCAGCTCTACCTCATCCTGTGTCAGGCTGGCAGCTGGTGCAGACTCCACTATGGTGAACCGTACTCCTGGTGGAAGACTCTTTACAGCTACCAGCGCCTCTGCTTTAGAGCCATAGTAGGGAGAACTGGTAGTGCCGTCCATTAGTACACCTATACCATCCTCTGGTCGAGCTAGCTGAGCTGCAGCTACTGGACTAGCTACTAGTAGTGTCGTGCGGGCAGTGTCGTCTTGACGCGGCTCTGCACTCATCTGTCGTCTCAGCTTCCTAATGAGTAGACTGCGGGTAGAGGGAGTCACCGGCTGAGTGATGGAGTAGGCAGTGAGTAGCTCCCGTAGTCCAGCATCACTGAGCTCTTCCAACGTGTCCGCCATGCTGGTATTCTATTAGAAGCGCATCAAAAGAAAGGTGTGGCTAAGTTTATAGTCACTCCCACGCAGCTAACAGAGCTCAACTAAACAGAGCGCGGTCTAGTTCACTTTCTTCCTCCTCCATCATGTCCGCTCCTCAGCAGCAGCGAGGAGGTGAGTTCATGAGTTGTGTCAGGTGTTCAAACAGTGACTGATTGTTACTCCTCACAGTGGATGGATGGAGGGAACCCGCTGGTCGTCATGGTCACAGCACAGCTGCTGTTGGCGACCATCTTTACCTGTGGGCTGGAGACCAGGATGGAATGCCTAAGGTGCACGATAACGCTGAGAAGCGTCAGTTTTTCTCCAGTGTGGAGGTGTTCGACGTGAACACTGGTTGCTGGGAGCAGCGCACCACTAGTGGAACACCTCCACTGGGAGTGAAGGGCTATTCCTGTGTCGCTGTCAGGAATGAGCTGCACTATTTCGGTGGTTACTGTGGTCACGATCGCTGCTACCACAACAGTGTTCACACACTGAGCACCTCCACCCTGCAATGGAGGATGTTGGCTCCCTCAACAACAGAAGATGGGGCTCCAATGCAGAAGGGATGGTGTGGAATGGTGCACTTCACTGATGGAGAGGAGGACCTCTTGTATGTGATGGGAGGGCGGGGTCATGCTGTCCCATCATCACCACAACATGGAGCACAGTATCAACCATATAGTGATGGTGTATGTACCAATGAACAACACATTTTCTCTCTGTCCACAAGTGAGTGATACTGTGTTGTCTCAGTATAGTCCTCTTATAGTATAGTGAGTAGCCTCGTTCATAGACCCATCTCTCATAATGAGAGAGATGATAATACATGTTGTCTCAAAGTTACTGTTTATGTGTTATAACTCATGAGTTGTTATTGTCCTCCAGATGATGGGTGGAGCTCACCAGTAGTCACAGGACAAGCTCCTCCTCCATGTGAGGATTTCACACTAACAACAGTGGAAGGGAAGAGGGCTGCTATGTTTGGTGGTACCACTCCATCAAGCCTCTACTCTGATGATTTGTATATTGTAGATCTGGAGAGACATTCTGTGGTGAGTGTGTAGACACTGTATGAATAGTATAGCACTGATTCACTCTTGTGTGATCTGATCACATCATATTGATCTCATAATCACTGATACACACAATCATTATAATACATTCTTCATACATATCATCATTTGAGTATTCATTGCTCCACAACATCAGTGTAGCAAGCATATTGCATTAGTCTATAGCCTGTGATATTTCTAGGAGTCTATGATATCTTTGTCTTCTCAGAACTGGACCAAGATCAAGAAACCAGTTAGTCAGTCTGTCCAATGGCCTGTGGGGAGATATGCCCATGCTGCATCACACATTACTGGTCCTGTGTTTGTGATGAGTGGAGGAGTTGGTGATCGTCTTATACTGAGTGATATGTGGTTATATGATACTAACCAATGGATCAAGGTATTTCACATGAATTTAGTTACAACCTGCACATTGTGAATGTGCTCACACATTGTGTACTAACAAGATGATCATGACATTTCACAGAATGATGAACTGTACAATAGACTAATTAGCAGCTTTCTTGTTATCTACTCACTATTTGCTGCGCTGTTGTCTATAGAGCTACATACAAATTAACCCTAAATTTCAGTGTTAATTATTACTAAACTTAGTTATTAACCTAGTTATAACTAATTAACTTGGTTGTGGTTTGATGTGTGTGAGGAATAGTTCCACTTGACTTGAGAACTTTATAATTTGATTCTATTATAATGAGATACTGTACATGTCATGTAGTATTGTATGGTTCATATAATGTGTTGTTTTATTGTGTTCTATAGCTACCATCACTACCTGATTCAGTGACACAACGATGGCACCACTCAGTGTCAGTGTTGCATCTAGGAGCCCACTGTGTCTGGATACTAGTGTTTGGAGGACACAGGTACAAGGCTGCCTCTAGTGTTATAGAGCTAAGTGAGCACAGTGTGTGTCCATGCAGTAATCAGCAGTAGCTACAGCAGCTGATGCACACACTGACAGTGGTGGACTGCACATAACAGCTCATCTCCTCCATACAGTCCAGGACACTAGTGGGCAGTGGTGTGTGGAGAGAGTGATGGAGAGAGAGACACTGAGCAACAACACAGAGTACCAGAAGAAACTGAGAGAGGCCAGGATAAAGGGACCAGTACCTGTACAAGAGGCTAGAGACAGGATGAGACTGATAGAACTAGACTATGAGCATATTGATGAGAGAGATGAGAAACAAGACAAACATGGTTAGTAACAATCACACACACACACACACACAAACAAACAAACAAGCTTCATGTAAATGTTATTCATCACTGAACTGTGGTTTGTGGTTATGTATAATGATTTTATAAATTATGTCTTCTTTTTCTCCTCAAACAGAATCACACAATGAGACAGAACCAGCTAAAGAGACATCACTTGAACTCACCTCAGAAGATGGTAACCACACACTGAGGCACACTCTCCTACTACCGCTTCTCTCTTATACTCTCTCTCTCTCTCTCTCTCTCTCTCTCTCTCTCCCTCTCCCTCTCCCGCTCCCTCTCCCTCCCTCCCTCTCTCCTTCCCTTCGTCTCTCTCCCTCCCTCTCTCCCTCTCTCCCTCCCTCTCTCCCTCCCTTCCTCTCTTCCTCTCTCCCTCCCTTCCTCTCTCCCTCCCTTCCTCTCTCCCACCACCCTCCCTCTCTCCCTCCCCCTCTCTCTCTCTCCCTCCCTCTCACCCTCTCACCCTCCCTCCCTCTCGCCCTCCCTCTCTCCCTCTCTCCCTCCCTCTCTCTCTCTCTCCCTCCCTCTCACCCTCCCTCCCTCTCGCCCTCCCTCTCTCCCTCCCTTCCTCCCTCCCTCTCTCCTTCCCTTCGTCTCTCTCTCCATGCCTTTCTCCTTCCCTCTCTCCCTCCCTCCCTCGCTCCCTTTCTCCCTCCCTCTCTCTCTCCCTTCCTCTCTCCCTCCCTCTCTCTCTCCCTCCCTCCCTCCCTCTCTCTCTCCCTCCCTCTCTCCCTCTCTCCCTTCCTCCCTCCCTCCCTCCCTCCCTCTCTCCCTCCCTCCCTCCCTCGCTCTCTCCCTCCCTCCCTCTCTCCCTCCCTCCTTTTCTCCCTCCCTCACTCTCGCCCTCCCTCTTTCCCTCCCTCCCTCTCTCCCTCTCTCCCTCCCTCCCTCCCTTCCTCCCTCCCTCTCTCCTTCCCTTCGTCTCTCTCTCTCTGCCTTTCTCCTTCCCTCTCTCCCTCTCTCCCTCCCTCCCTCTCTCCCTCCCTTCGTCTCTCTCTCCCTGCCTCTCTCCTTCCCTCTCTCCCTCCCTCTTTCCCTCTCTCCCTCCCTCTCTCCCTCCCTCCCGCTTTCCCTCCCTTCCTCTCTCTCTCCCTCCCTTCCTCTCTCCCTCCCACCCTCCCTCTCTCCCTCCCTTCCTCTCTCCCTCTCTCCCTCCCACCCTCCCTCTCTCCCTCCCTCTCTCCCTCCCTCACTCCCTCCCTTCTTCCCTCCCTCCCTCCCTCTCTCCTTCCCTTCGTCTCTCTCTCCCTGCCTTTCTCCTTCCCTCTCTCCCTCCCTCTCTCTCTCCCTCCCTCTCTCCCTCCCTCTCTCCCTCCCTCTCTCCCTCTCTCCCTCCCTCTCTCCCTCTCTCCCTCTCTCCCTCCCTCCCTCTCTCCCTTCCTTCCTTGCTCCCTCTCTCCTTCCCTTCGTCTCTCTCTCTCTCTCTCTCTCTCTCTCTCTCTCTCTCTCTCTCTCTCTCTCTCTCTCTCTCTCTCGCTCTCAGTCATTCATGCTTATGAAGACAGCCTTCGACTTAGCAAGAAGAGAGAGCAAGAGCTAATGGACAAGCTCGATGCTGCTCAGCGTGATTCACAGGAGAAGGATCAGAAGTGTTCTAAACTAGAGGATGACATGTATGGCATGCAGAAGAAGATGGCTGCTAGCAGAGACGACTATGAACAGCAACAAGAGCTGTTAGAGAAACTGCAACAAAAGAGTAAGTAGACTGTGATGGGAGGAGTCTGCATGTGGAATGTGTTCTCATTGTAGCTGCACAGACTAAGCTAGCAAGTGATGTGACCACACAGGTGGACCTCACTGCAGATGGTGAGTATCTCTATACTGCAGCTCTGCATCTCACTGTATGCACACTGTGATAGTCATCCATGAGTATGAGACCAAGCTGACAGCTAGTGAGGAGGAACAGCAAGAGCTTCTAAGAGTATTGGAGCAAACCAAGAGAATGGCCTATGCTAGAGATCGACAGATCTCAATGTTGGAAAGTGATGGTCAACTGATGCTAGAGAAATGTGAGTATTAGAGTGAGTGATTAACCAGCTCATCATTGCTAGTGTAACTGTGTATATAGTTGATCAACTGAAGAGGAGGAACCAGCAGCTGCTAGAAGGTGAGTGATGCTGCCCAGCTCACAGCTGCTGCTAGTAGCTCACTATACTGTAGCTATCAAACCAAGATCTGTCGTTGATACTAGTGTCCAGGCTAACTATCTCAACACAGCTCCAGGTAAGCTACTAATGCATCTCCTCCAGTTTATGACTGTGCATGTGGTGCAGACTTCCTGCGTGGTGTTGAAGTGTACAGGGAGACTGTACTGGAGGTTGTGGGAGACAAGCCTCAGAAAGTAGAGTGGCCTGGCTATGGGTTCTTCATTGAGATCCCTGAAGGTGCTGTTCCTCCTGGAGTGACTGTCAGTGTGGGCGTGAAGGTGATTCTAGCCGGCCAGTTTGAGTTCCCTGAGAACAGGCAGTTGATCAGTGCCATCTACTGGGTCTCATCCAGCATAGAGTTCATAAAAGAGGTGTCTGTCAACATACAGCATTGCGCTGTTGTACGCAGTGAGGATCAATGCTCCCAGTTCAAGTTCATCATCGCCAAGTGCTCACAGAGTCAGCTGCCGTACAGATTCCGTGAACGAGAGGGATTGTTCAGCTCACACACTCAGTATGGAGCCATCAAGCTGAAGCAGTTCTCATTACTAGGAGAAACAGCACCAGAGGATACAGACACACTCTGTACAGCCTTCATGTTCTACAAGCAACGACTAGCCACTCCTCTGACTGTTGATTTCCACTTTGTGGTTGTGAGAGATCTGGAGCCTAATCAACAGGTTTGTGTAAACAGCTATAGCTGGATGCACTTATTGACAATATTTAATCCACTGATTTACACAGGAAGTAGAGCAGAAGTATGAGAAGTGGAGTTTAGACTGTACTACACTCCCTATTAGCGTTGATGACAACCCTAGTCCTGTGATCGAGCTTGACCAGCAAGAACAGGAAGTTGGTCCATGGACAATACTCCCTCTGGCACCTCCTTCTCAGGTAGTGGAAGTGCATGAACCTTAGCCTCGTACCCATGGCTTCTTAAACCAAGGCCTGACGTATACTGCTTATATACCATAGTGAGTGGGCGTCCCCATACAAGGCACAGGTGGTATATTTGCCATATTCCCCACCTTGGTGCACACCTCAGTTAACCCATTGAAGAGCGAATTTCTCATATACCTCCATGGTGGTATATATCGCATAATCCACCATGGAGATTATGCCGATATATACCACCATGGTGGTATATGAGAAATACACTCCTCAAGGGGTTAACCAAGAGGTGTGCCCTGGTCACGTGACCAGGTTGAGGTTGCACGACGGCATCCTCGGAAAGTTATTCGCCTTGCAACTAGCAGCACCCAGTTGCAGGGCGATGATGCACAGAAGTGGCTGAGATTTATAGTGTACAATCATCCTGACACTAGTGGGTATTAAATTGGCAAGCATGTGACAAACCCCGCCCAAGTCATGTTGAATATTGCAAGAACAATTTGTAAAACTTGGCGATCGCTCTTTCGCTCTAGAAGCACAAAGCTGTCCAAGTCTTTCCCACACACTCTACTCAGGTACACGTACACACTTGGGGCCTCCTCTCGGCCCGTGACTCACCGCTAAATCGAGATCCACGCGAAAGCGAGCAAGAAGCGACGCCCACACGCTAAGGTATATAACATATGAACCATGGCTTATCGGTGTGTATGCCGAATATACCACCCTCGGTCTCGGTCATCGGAAGTTTGCAGCCTCGATAAACCCCTCGCTTCGCTCGGGGTTTATCTCGGCTGCAAACTTCCTCTGACCTCGACCTCGGGTGGTATATTCGGCATACACACCTCCAAGCCATGGTTTATATATTACATACACATGCGCGTTAATTTATGCTACTTCCTTGTAAATTTCATATTATTCTCATAAGTTTCTCTGTGATACTTGGCTAGCTAGCCATGTGATGAACCAAGCCCATAGATAGTGTAAACTGAACTTCATCTACAACATGGGGTTAGCTATATTTGTGTCTTGCACGAGACCTTTCAGCTGAAGATAGCAAACATCTCGCTACAATTGAGACTACTAAAGCGCATGTGTTTCTTAATTACACGTATGCGCGCTTACAGTATAATACCAGACCTATAATTACCTATGAAATCATGAAGTGCTTTATGATTGGTGCATGGTCTTGGTTTGTGACACCAATATTCCACATTGATTACCTCAGATCTCTAAAGCTGTCATCAAGAACTACCAAATTGGTAGAAGAATCCCTCACTGTGGATTTGAGTTAGAGCTGTTGTCAGAGCAAGTTCAACGACTGCGTCACAAAGTGGTCATTAAAGGAGTTCCTTCTCCCAACAGCTTCCACATACGCTATCCTCAGCCTGAAGGTGATAAAGCTACTGCAGGTAATTATCAAGCATAGTCAGGTTTACTGAATAATGATCATTCTATGCAGTGTCTTCTGTGAGTACAGCATCAGTAGCAACACAACCCTCAGCTACACCACCACAGTCACTGCCTGCCCAGCAGCCATCAGCACTAGCACCACGACAGAGAACACCAGGTAACTACTGATGACATTCACTGCATGATCTGTGTTTTATGCTAGTTATTAATTTTTGGTGTTTTTACACTTTGACAGACAAGGCTGCAGCATATTCTCTGCAAGCACCGAAGATTCCTAAACTGATGAGCTTAGTTGCTATGAAGATACCGACCAAGTAGTACAAGATAGGAATCCAACTAGAGATTGAAGTATCAACTCTGGAAGCATTTGAGCAACAGACCAGCGATCAAGACCGTCTATATAGCAAGGTGTTTGACCAATGGAGGAAAGAGCAAAAGGTTCCATTCACCTGGGAGACTATCATCGACACACTAGAGGAAGCTGATGAGAACAGTACAGCTGCTGGGATCAGGGAATGGCTGGACACTAGATCATGAAGTAGCTATCGCTCATTCACATGCACCGGTTATTGCTAGTCCTTGTGTGTATACAGATACTAATCATGTAGTTGTATTCATGACATAGAGTTCATGTATTATTCATTAGATGTACAAAAATTGCTTGTACTAATGAATACAGAATCTTCTAAAGTCTCTTCTCCTTCACTCGACTGGTGTGTGTGCTCTACGGTAGCTGGCTCCTCAGACTGAGGGAAAGATTAGGATAACTCAGTAAAACACTGCATGTATATCTCAGTAAACCTGCTGTATACTCTAGTAATCTCTTACGTATAGGCAGTATACTGTTTGACACACGGGACGAAAAGTTGAATTTGAGTTGTATTTGATTGGTATCACATGTATATCACAGATGATAGGTCATATGTGACACACTATTGCACTGTATCAAATATGGATCACACACAAGGGATGTTTGATTCATGTTTGTCAGCAGTCACAGCTATGTCACACATGATATCATATGTGATACATCTGCACTACAGCTGACCACATGCTATCATTCATGTATTGTACATGTGTTTCATGTTGTTCAAATAAATATCACAACTGAAATAAAATTGAAAAATCACTAGAGCATGGTAGCAGAAGTATTATGGTTTTAATCTATCATCTGTTGAAGGAGAATGGTGTACCAAAGAGAAGATCAATAGAAAGTGAAAGAAGAAGAAGAGTGTATCTGAAACTGTATATGGACGACAAATCAAGTTGTCAGTCCGTTTTGATCTATCGGATCTCATCAGTACAGTCAATCAGATTAAGAGGCAAGAGATAGAGAGAGAAGAGAAAAAGACAAAAGAGTAGGAGAGAGATTACTGATTCCATGGTGCAATGCTTGAAAGAGAAAAATCCAAGTAAAGTCTCACATTAACACACTACCATGCATATGTCATCAAGCACTCACCAGATACAGATGTATTTATTGGCAAGCAATCAGATTTCATTGACTATCACCCATATTACACACATCAAACATTCAATGCAATAAAGGACTACATTGTACTCAAATATTATATTGGTGTTTAATATCACATTAATAATGAAAACAAGACATGAATTGGACACTTGGATATCAGATTTTAATAGTGGTTATAATTATGCTAGATTGTTATTGTAAGGAACTTCATTCAAGCATACAGTACAATCATTGTAAGGAAGTTTATTCAAGCATACCTGTTTGTTATTGTAAGGAAGTTTATTCAAGCATACCTGTTTGTTATTGTAAAGAAGTTTATTCAAGCATACCTGTTTGTTATTGTAAGGAAGTTTATTCAAGCATTCCTGTTTGTTATTGTAAGGTAGTTTATTCAAGCATACCTGTTTGTTATTGTAAGGTAGTTTATTCAAGCATTCCTGTTTGTTACTGTAAGGTAGTTTATTCAAGCATACCTGTTTGTTATTGTAAGGAAGTTTATTCAAGCATACCTGTTTGTTATTGTAAGGAAGTTTATTCAAGCATACCTGTTTGTTATTGTAAGGAAGTTTATTCAAGCATACCTGTTCGTTATTGTAAGGAAGTTTATTCAAGCATACCTGTTTGTTATTGTAAGGAAGTTTATTCAAGCATACCTGTTTGTTATTGTAAGGAAGTTTATTCAAGCATACCTGTTTGTTATTGTAAGGAAGTTTATTCAAGCATACCTGTTTGTTATTGTAAGGAAGTTTATTCAAGCATACCTGTTTGTTATTGTAAGGTAGTTTATTCAAGCATACCTGTTTGTTATTGTAAGGAAGTTTATTCAAGCATACCTGTTTGTTATTGTAAGGAAGTTTATTCAAGCATACCTGTTTGTTATTGTAAGGAAGTTTATTCAAGCATACCTGTTTGTTATTGTAAGGAAGTTTATTCAAGCATTCCTGTTCGTTATTGTAAGGTAGTTTATTCAAGCATACCTGTTTGTTATTGTAAGGAAGTTTATTCAAGCATACCTGTTCGTTATTGTAAGGAAGTTTATTCAAGCATACCTGTTTGTTATTGTAAGGTAGTTTATTCAAGCATACCTGTTTGTTATTGTAAGGTAGTTTATTCAAGCATACCTGTTTGTTATTGTAAGGAAGTTTATTCAAGCATACCTGTTTGTTATTGTAAGGAAGTTTATTCAAGCATTCCTGTTTGTTATTGTAAGGTAGTTTATTCAAGCATACCTGTTTGTTATTGTAAGGAAGTTTATTCAAGCATACCTGTTTGTTATTGTAAGGAAGTTTATTCAAGCATTCCTGTTTGTTATTGTAAGGTAGTTTATTCAAGCATACCTGTTTGTTATTGTAAGGATGTTTATTCAAGCATACCTGTTTGTTATTGTAAGGAAGTTTATTCAAGCATACCTGTTTGTTATTGTAAGGAAGTTTATTCAAGCATTCCTGTTTGTTATTGTAAGGTAGTTTATTCAAGCATACCTGTTTGTTATTGTAAGGATGTTTATTCAAGCATACCTGTTTGTTATTGTAAGGAAGTTTATTCAAGCATACCTGTTTGTTATTGTAAGGAAGTTTATTCAAGCATACCTGTTTGTTATTGTAAGGAAGTTTATTCAAGCATACCTGTTCGTTATTGTAAGGAAGTTTATTCAAGCATACCTGTTTGTTATTGTAAGGAAGTTTATTCAAGCATACCTGTTTGTTATTGTAAGGAAGTTTATTCAAGCATACCTGTTTGTTATTGTAAGGTAGTTTATTCAAGCATACCTGTTTGTTATTGTAAGGAAGTTTATTCAAGCATACCTGTTTGTTATTGTAAGGAAGTTTATTCAAGCATACCTGTTTGTTATTGTAAGGAAGTTTATTCAAGCATACCTGTTTGTTATTGTAAGGAAGTTTATTCAAGCATTCCTGTTCGTTATTGTAAGGTAGTTTATTCAAGCATACCTGTTTGTTATTGTAAGGAAGTTTATTCAAGCATACCTGTTCGTTATTGTAAGGAAGTTTATTCAAGCATACCTGTTTGTTATTGTAAGGTAGTTTATTCAAGCATACCTGTTTGTTATTGTAAGGTAGTTTATTCAAGCATACCTGTTTGTTATTGTAAGGAAGTTTATTCAAGCATACCTGTTTGTTATTGTAAGGAAGTTTATTCAAGCATTCCTGTTTGTTATTGTAAGGTAGTTTATTCAAGCATACCTGTTTGTTATTGTAAGGAAGTTTATTCAAGCATACCTGTTTGTTATTGTAAGGAAGTTTATTCAAGCATTCCTGTTTGTTATTGTAAGGTAGTTTATTCAAGCATACCTGTTTGTTATTGTAAGGATGTTTATTCAAGCATACCTGTTTGTTATTGTAAGGAAGTTTATTCAAGCATACCTGTTTGTTATTGTAAGGAAGTTTATTCAAGCATTCCTGTTTGTTATTGTAAGGTAGTTTATTCAAGCATACCTGTTTGTTATTGTAAGGATGTTTATTCAAGCATACCTGTTTGTTATTGTAAGGAAGTTTATTCAAGCATACCTGTTTGTTATTGTAAGGAAGTTTATTCAAGCATACCTGTTTGTTATTGTAAGTAAGTTTATTCAAGCATACCTGTTTGTTATTGTAAGGAAGTTTATTCAAGCATACCTGTTTGTTATTGTAAGGAAGTTTATTCAAGCATACCTGTTTGTTATTGTAAGTAAGTTTATTCAAGCATACCTGTTTGTTATTGTAAGGAAGTTTATTCAAGCATACCTGTTTGTTATTGTAAGGAAGTTCATTCAAGCATACCTGTTTGTTATTGTAAGGAAGTTTATTCAAGCATACCTGTTTGTTATTGTAAGGAAGTTCATTCAAGCATACCTGTTTGTTATTGTAAGGAAGTTTATTCAAGCATACCTGTTTGTTATTGTAAGGAAGTTTATTCAAGCATACCTGTTTGTTATTGTAAGGAAGTTTATTCAAGCATACCTGTTTGTTATTGTAAGGAAGTTTATTCAAGCATACCTGTTTGTTATTGTAAGGTAGTTTATTCAAGCATACCTGTTTGTTATTGTAAGGAAGTTTATTCAAGCATACCTGTTTGTTATTGTAAGGAAGTTTATTCAAGCATACCTGTTTGTTATTGTAAGGAAGTTTATTCAAGCATACCTGTTTGTTATTGTAAGGAAGTTTATTCAAGCATTCCTGTTCGTTATTGTAAGGTAGTTTATTCAAGCATACCTGTTTGTTATTGTAAGGAAGTTTATTCAAGCATACCTGTTCGTTATTGTAAGGAAGTTTATTCAAGCATACCTGTTTGTTATTGTAAGGTAGTTTATTCAAGCATACCTGTTTGTTATTGTAAGGAAGTTTATTCAAGCATACCTGTTTGTTATTGTAAGGAAGTTTATTCAAGCATTCCTGTTTGTTATTGTAAGGTAGTTTATTCAAGCATACCTGTTTGTTATTGTAAGGAAGTTTATTCAAGCATACCTGTTTGTTATTGTAAGGAAGTTTATTCAAGCATTCCTGTTTGTTATTGTAAGGTAGTTTATTCAAGCATACCTGTTTGTTATTGTAAGGATGTTTATTCAAGCATACCTGTTTGTTATTGTAAGGAAGTTTATTCAAGCATACCTGTTTGTTATTGTAAGGAAGTTTATTCAAGCATTCCTGTTTGTTATTGTAAGGTAGTTTATTCAAGCATACCTGTTTGTTATTGTAAGGATGTTTATTCAAGCATACCTGTTTGTTATTGTAAGGAAGTTTATTCAAGCATACCTGTTTGTTATTGTAAGGAAGTTTATTCAAGCATACCTGTTTGTTATTGTAAGTAAGTTTATTCAAGCATACCTGTTTGTTATTGTAAGGAAGTTTATTCAAGCATACCTGTTTGTTATTGTAAGGAAGTTTATTCAAGCATACCTGTTTGTTATTGTAAGTAAGTTTATTCAAGCATACCTGTTTGTTATTGTAAGGAAGTTTATTCAAGCATACCTGTTTGTTATTGTAAGGAAGTTCATTCAAGCATACCTGTTTGTTATTGTAAGGAAGTTTATTCAAGCATACCTGTTTGTTATTGTAAGGAAGTTCATTCAAGCATACCTGTTTGTTATTGTAAGGAAGTTTATTCAAGCATACCTGTTTGTTATTGTAAGGAAGTTTATTCAAGCATACCTGTTTGTTATTGTAAGGAAGTTTATTCAAGCATACCTGTTTGTTATTGTAAGGAAGTTTATTCAAGCATACCTGTTTGTTATTGTAAGGAAGTTTATTCAAGCATACCTGTTTGTTATTGTAAGG
This sequence comes from Haliclona indistincta, assembly GCA_964017065.1. Taxonomy (NCBI): domain Eukaryota; kingdom Metazoa; phylum Porifera; class Demospongiae; order Haplosclerida; family Chalinidae; genus Haliclona; species Haliclona indistincta. The sequence goes on along the minus strand of OZ024789.1, from coordinate 12,789,119 downwards.
TAGTTTATTCAAGCATACCTGTTTGTTATTGTAAGGAAGTTCATTCAAGCATACCTGTTTGTTATTGTAAGGAAGTTTATTCAAGCATACCTGTTTGTTATTGTAAGGTAGTTTATTCAAGCATACCTGTTTGTTATTGTAAGGAAGTTCATTCAAGCATACCTGTTTGTTATTGTAAGGAAGTTTATTCAAGCATACCTGTTTGTTATTGTAAGGAAGTTTATTCAAGCATACCTGTTTGTTATTGTAAGGTAGTTTATTCAAGCATACCTGTTTGTTATTGTAAGGAAGTTCATTCAAGCATACCTGTTTGTTATTGTAAGGAAGTTTATTCAAGCATACCTGTTTGTTATTGTAAGGTAGTTTATTCAAGCATACCTGTTTGTTATTGTAAGGAAGTTTATTCAAGCATACCTGTTTGTTATTGTAAGGAAGTTTATTCAAGCATACCTGTTTGTTATTGTAAGGAAGTTTATTCAAGCATACCTGTTTGTTATTGTAAGGAAGCCTATTCAAGCATACAGTACATACACATCAGGCATGAATTTATCAGATTCTTTCATTTTATTTCACATTCATTGTTTGACATGACATTCTACAATAATAATCTTTTACCAACCCACCAAACGCTTAACCCTTAGTTACCACATGCCCAAAGTAATATTGAAAATAAAGTTAAAGCAGCTGTGGACAGACATACATTGTACATCTGTTTCGGACTCATTCTGACCTCTTCAGCACAGCATAGCTTGCATAAACACAAGGTTATGGCACACAAATAAGCAATATTATGTAGAACTATAGTAAATCCAGTCGAGTGGGTATAGTACATAATTCATAATTATTCTTGTCATCGTTGTAAGTCAAGCAACCAATATAGTGTGCTTACATGCTGTGTGACGATATAGTGTGTGCATGTGTATCTTGTAAGTATAAGCTAACTAATAATACACTGACTAGTAAGTATAAGCTAGCTAATAATACACTGACTAGTAAGTATAAGCTAACTAATAATACACTGACTAGTAAGTATAAGCTAGCTAATAATACACTGACTAGTAAGTATAAATATAGGTTAGACGACGGATCGAGGCAACTACGGGATTTAGAGTGCCGCGGGAACCTATGTATAGACGCCGAGCGCGAAGCGCGAGTGCGTCTATTTAGGTTGCCAAGGCGCTCTAAATTCCGTAGTTGACGATGATTCGTCGTCTAAGGTATTTATACTACATACTACAGCAACAACAAAAAGACGCATTACATACGACGCACAGTTGCAAGAAATGGCTCACAACTTTAGGCTAGCTCCTCCAGGTTGGGCTGAAAGCGACTGGCCTACTGATGAAAGCGACTTTCCTGAGGACGTCATTGCTGCTTTTTTTCAAGATTCTCCTCCGCCCACAACAGCTCCGCCTACTAACAAGCGACGTTTTGCAGCTCCTGTAACGAGCAATGACGTGCAACAAGCTAAAGAGGCAGCAGTTCCAAAAAGTACCAGGAATGATACAAAGTGGTGCATGAAGCTGTGGGATTTGTGGAGCAGCCAACGACCTTCCTGTTCCACTGAAGCTGCTATACCAACTATCACGGCGCTCAACAATGACCAACTGCAGCATTGGCTTTGCCGTTTCATACTGGAGGTGCGCAAAGAGAACGGACAGCACTACCCTCCCGCTACCTTACACCACATAGTTAGCGGAATAATGCGCTTCCTAAGACAGAGCGGCCGACAATTAGACCTCTTCCAAGATCCTGCTTTTCAGGAGTTCAGGACCGTGTTGGACTCGGAAATGAAACACCTAAAAGCTGCTGGCTTGGGCTCTAAGACTCGAAAGGCAGAGCCATTAACCGAAGAAGAGGAAGAGTTGCTGTGGGAGAAAGGCATTCTTGGAGACCACACTCCCCAGGCACTGCTAAATACCGTGTTTTTCCACAATGGAATCTATTTCGCTTTGCGAAGTGGTAATGAACACAGGCAGCTTCGCCACCGTGCCAGTAAATGCCAAATCACTATCGTCGAAAGACCTGGCCAACGACCTTTTCTTCAATACGTGGAAGATATTTCCAAGAATAACCCAGGAGGTTTAAAGGGAAGGAAGATCAACCCTAAAACAGTCATTCAGCACGACAACCCAGGGAATCCTGCGAGATGTGCAGTTAGCGTTTTCAGGAAATATCAACAGCTTTGCCCCGAAAACTGCCCAAAAGGAACGTTCTACTTACAGCCATTGCAGAAGCCCAAGCCAAACTGCTGGTTCTCTATCAAGCCACTAGGCTACCACACTCTGGTCAACATGGTTAGAGATATGTGTCGCCAAGCAGGCATTCCTGGGTACAAAACAAATCACTCCCTGCGCGTCACTGCAGCCACGCGTCTCTATCGCCATGGAGTCGACGAGCAGCTCATAATGGAGCGGACAGGACACAGGAGTCTGGATGGGGTGCGCAGCTACAAAAGAACCAGCGCCGATCAGCAGGAGGCCCTGTCTGACATCTTGGCAATGGTGCCTGCTGCTAAGAGACCCACTGCACAGACAGCAACGCAGCCAACGCCAGTACCAGCAGTCACATCTCAATCGGTGGGCTATAGTAGCCAGATGATCGGCGAGGCTCCCGGTGTAACCATCCAAAACTGTTCGAACATCACTATCAACTTCAACTGTAAACTCTGAACGCCATATGCATAGTACAGGAGACAGCTACATGTATAGCTAGCTAATAGCAAATCATGCATGCCCGTGCACGCCTTCTATTGTATTCTTTATTCCCGCGGATTAATATGAGTTCCCGCGGATTAATACGAGTTCCCGCGGATAATACGAGATTTATTTTCCTCCGACTGACCAATCAGATTCTAGAATTACATTGAACTGTAGTATAAGCTAGCTAATAATACACTGACTAGTAAGTATAAGCTAACTAATAATACACTGACTAGTAAGTATAAGCTAACTAATAATACACTGACTAGTAAGTATAAGCTAACTAATAATACACTGACTAGTAAGTATAAGCTAGCTAATAATACACTGACTAGTAAGTATAAGCTAGCTAATAATACACTGACTAGTAAGTATAAGCTAGCCAATAATACACTGACTAGTAAGTATAAGCTAGCTAATAATACACTGACTAGTAAGTATAAGCTAGCTAATAATACACTGACTAGTAAGTATAAGCTAGCTAATAATACACTGACTAGTAAGTATAAGCTAACTAATAATACACTGACTAGTAAGTATAAGCTAGCTAATAATACACTGACTAGTAAGTATAAGCTAGCTAATAATACACTGACTAGTAAGTATAATCTAGCTAATAATACACTGACTAGTAAGTATAAGCTAACCAATAATACACTGACTAGTAAGTATAAGCTAGCTAATAATACACTGACTAGTAAGTATAAGCTAACTAATAATACACTGACTAGTAAGTATAAGCTAGCTAATAATACACTGACTAGTAAGTATAAGCTAACTAATAATACACTGACTAGTAAGTATAAGCTAGCTAATAATACACTGACTAGTAAGTATAAGCTAGCTAATAATACACTGACTAGTAAGTATAAGCTAGCTAATAATACACTGACTAGTAAGTATAAGCTAGCTAATAATACACTGACTAGTAAGTATAAGCTAGCTAATAATACACTGACTAGTAAGTATAAGCTAGCTAATAATACACTGAATAGTAAGTATAAGCTAACTAATAATACACTGAATAGTAAGTATAAGCTAACTAATAATACACTGAATAGTAAGTATAAGCTAGCTAATAATACACTGACTAGTAAGTATAAGCTAGCTAATAATACACTGACTAGTGCGTATAAGCTAACTAATAATACACTGACTAGTAAGTATAAGCTAGCTAATAATACACTGACTAGTAAGTATAAGCTAGCTAATAATACACTGACTAGTAAGTATAAGCTAACTAATAATACACTGACTAGTAAGTATAAGCTAACTAATAATACACTGACTAGTAAGTATAAGCTAGCTAATAATACACTGACTAGTAAGTATAAGCTAGCTAATAATACACTGACTAGTAAGTATAAGCTAGCTAATAATACACTGACTAGTAAGTATAATCTAGCTAATAATACACTGACTAGTAAGTATAAGCTAGCTAATAATACACTGACTAGTAAGTATAAGCTAACTAATAATACACTGACTAGTAAGTATAAGCTAACTAATAATACACTGACTAGTAAGTATAAGCTAGCTAATAATACACTGACTAGTAAGTATAAGCTAACTAATAATACACTGACTAGTAAGTATAAGCTAACTAATAATACACTGACTAGTAAGTATAAGCTAGCTAATAACACACTGACTAGTTGCCTGAATGTTTATATACAGTGTCTAAAACTCAGTACGTTTTGATAATAATTAACAGGCCATGATGTAAATCTAAGTATGCTACCACACTAGCCTCGATTCTATAGACAACACATGATACTAATGTGGGGCATGTACTCGCGTGGTAACTACTTGAGAGGCTGCATCAGACTTATACTTCCTATTGGCGTATCCGGCTGCATCTAAGTTATTATTGTACCTCATATTTGTGCTGTTACACTTCAAGAGAATAAGCGAGAAGATTAGGGCAGTCCATGCAGGCCCACTGTAAAACCCGGAATTCCGGAATTCCGCCCGGAATTCCGGATGTCAAATTTTGTATGAAAAACGGGTCAAATTTAGAGAGAAACAACACTCGCTCAGGCTCGTATGCCATCGCACGATCGATGATAGCTGCACGTGTAACACCGTAAAAACGACTGGCATTGGCAGAGATGCCAAATTAGATTCGCAGCACACACAGTACCCAACGTTAGACGTTCACGCAATAAACTAAAGACATGGCCGCGCGAGTCGTAGACGCCTTGTGCCGGACTCGACAATTCCAACAGCTACTGACTAAGCGAAGTATAGGTACAAGTAGCTACAAGCTCACTGCAACTCTAAGCTGCTCTGTAGTGGCCAGTCACTGTCTACAGCGGCGTTTGGTAACTTTCAGCACCATCGTGAGTGACCTCGCTCAGGCTCACCACGTGACCCGACCGCGTGCACTATAGACGTGAGAGCGATGGATTCCAGCGCTAGCTGTGTACTGGTGATAGACTCGGACAGTTGTTCATCTGTTGAGGCTGAAGCATTCAAAAGATCTAGGTAACTCATCATACGGTTGAAACGCCTTATAGTAAGCTTATTTACTTTTTTGTTTATAGGGTTGACGAACCACGTGCAGTTGATTTTGCGGATACCCAAACTGTAAAAAGGCCCAGGTACTGGCACTTTAGATGCACAGTTGATGTACTAACTGTATCAATAACCACTTAGGATTGAGTCGCAGGATACCATTATCATTGACTCTGATAGTTCGTGTTCGTCTGCATTTGACACTGAAGTGAAGAGGTATTGGCTCGATTAGTTCATTGTAGTTACCATTAATAATGCTTTTGTTTTTTTAGTGTTGAATCTCAGAGTGTGAATGCCATTGCAATTGATGATGCCAGTAGTGAATTTGACTCAGACAGTTCTTCATCCAAACAAGCCGAGGACATATCCAGGTATAATTAACCCTTTAAATGGTGTGCTCTCTTGGTGTGCTTGAGCGTCAATGCCCCTAAAAGTAAACTACATGTACTGTTGGTAATGTGCCCGAGCAACACAACAAAATCTAAATGGTCAGAGAGCCATCTGTGACTGTACAGCTTATAACAGCTTAAACTTGAAATCTGTTGTACTATTACCAAACTTTTTTCATATTTCAGGATTGGTCAGTTCAGTACTACTCCTGTCTTTTCGTCCGGAGTGGTGAAATTAAATGCTGAGGATCTAATCAAAATATTGCTAGAGAAGAAGCGTCACGAAGGACGTGTTTGTGAGAAACAGCCTCTCCGTATTCGAGAAACCAAAGCTTTTGTTGTTGACACAGACAAACTTAGTAGCCCTGAGGACTTGAAGGCAGATGACCTAGGCAGCTGGAAGAATGATGGCCAACATTCGAGGTGGTTCAAAGTGAGAATCGAAGAAGGCGTGGTTTTGAGAATTGAATTTTGCAGTGGAAAGCCAAAAAATGACTCGAGTGCGTACTGCCTACACCGTCATTACTTTGTGCATCATTCTACTCAAACGTTCAAGAGAAAGATTGTTTACCTGACAGGTATGTTGTATTTAAAATTGATAAAGGATGCTAATATGATTTGTAACAAAGCCATTATTAAAAGGTGTAGTTACAATGGGCATATTTGCTTGTGTGGTTATTTTTCCGAGAGTGTCTTTCAAGAGTGCATCGGATCACGATATGTCCTGTTCATCATGAACTACCCACAAATTTAGATATTTTCACAGCTGGTACTGCCTTCTTCTCTCTTTATGCCCCCTGAATATTTTTGAGTGTTGCATTAGACTGACTGTTTTATATAGAACAAACTCAACATTAAATGGTTCATACTAACATATAAATTTAGGTAAATAGCCTTGTTATCAACATGAAGAGATAAGAGTATCATAGAAGCTCAAGATAACAATGACTCAGCATAGATAAGATAAACTGATAAGATAAAACTGAATTTATTATGACTCATAGTAGACATGTTTTTTTTTCTCACAGATTACAAAGGACAGCGTCAAAAACTGACTCTGGTTCAATATATTCGTTCTTCGCAAGATGAAGTAGAGGTCAAACCACTCACTCATCAGAACCGTACCTTCGTTCCAGTCAAAGTACCTTGTGCTCCTTGAAAAAGATATTAAAGAATGAACCACCCAAGGAAGCTGTAGAGAAACTCTCCAATGAGAGAGGAGGTGAAATGTCTTCAGAGAGTGCAGGGTCGTTGCCACGTAACAGACAACAAGCATACAATGCAAAGAGGGGTCAAAAAACGGAAGATCCTTTATATGGTTTGATTTTAGAAAGTCAGAATTTGGACCATGATCGCTATCACTTCATTCGTGAAGTGAGACTAGCACCCGAACCTTGTGTTGTTATGGCCATGGACTATCAACTTGCTGATGTAGACGCCTTCTGTACCTGTCCTGACCACCACTGCATTCTGGGAATTGATCCAACATTTGACCTTGGTAACTTTAATGTTACAGTTACAACGTACAAGCAGCTTCAGCTCATCAACAAGAATGGCGAGCCACCTATATTTGTAGGTCCTCTCTTCCTACACTATCGGAAAAGTTTTTCGTGTTACCATTCCTTTGCATCTTGCTTGCTAGGGCTAAATAAAAACTTAGCCAACATCAAAGTTTTCGGCACAGATGGTGAGACTGCTCTAATCGATGCTTTTAAGCAACAATGCAATTCTGCTAGCCATTTGCTATGCTTTACTCACTGTAGAGAGAACATTAAAAGAAAATTACGTGAATTACGCATCCCTTCAAATGTAGCATCAGATTACCTTATGGAGATCTTTGGAGGGCAGCAAGGAACAACTTACATTGAGGGTCTAGCTGATTCTATTTCTGAAGCAGATTTTGATGAAAAACTTTCTACTCTTCAGAAAGTATGGGATGAACGTGAAAGCCCTTTCTGCTCTCCACCTCAGTTTTTCACGTACTTTTGTAACCACAAAGCCTCTCTTTTCCGAGAATCAATGATTCGACCTGTCCGTACAAAGGCTGGTTTAGGCAACCCGCCAAAGAGGTACCATAACAACAACCCTGAATGTATCAACAATGTCATAAAAATGAAGGTCGACAGAAAAAAAAGAAGTTCCCTTGATGAGTTCTGTTCTAAAATGAAGTCACTTGTGCAAGACCAGCAAAACCAACTGATACGTGCTATTACTCGGCGTGGAGAGTACCGTCTTCATTCAGCGTTCCGTGAGTTTGAGATGAGCCCCTTGGAATGGTTTGAAATGGATGAAAGCAGTCGCGACAAACATATCAGGCGGCTTAGTGACGTTGCCAAGAAACGCATGAAGGAATTGTCTAGTATGCTTAATAGTGACAATGCAATCAAGCCATTTCTCGATGAGGAGTCACTAGTCCAATCAACTTCCAGCAAAAGTTCCCATGATCATACTGATACATCTTTTCAAACCTCTGTTGCTTCATCAAGTGCCTCAGAATACAACTCTGGCTACTCTGCATCATTTGCTGTATCACCATCTGACAAGTCCGCTGGCAAAAATGTCCTTGACTGGTCACTGATCACACAGATAACCAGCAAAACATCGATTCCAAAGGGTTCTCTACAAGGTATGTGGACAAAAGCTGAGAGTCTTCTTAGCGATTCAAGTGCTATAACTGTAGCACCAGTAGACGGTAAAGCAAGAATGGTAAAGAGCAATTCTCAACCATTGCAGCCACACCTTGTACGTGTTCTAAGTGAGGGAAAGGTAGTATGTGATGGAAACTGCCAAATGTGGAGTACGCTCAAGATATGTGCACATTGCGTAGCTGTTGCACACATTTTTAGTGTCGATGGTCAGTTTGCTTCTTGGATTTCGACAAATGCAAAAAGCACTAATCTGACTAAAGTAACCACCAAGCAAGTCTCGCAAAGTGTTGGGAAAAAACCTAGTAATCGTCACTCGACACGGAAAAAAATGCCTGCTATCAAAAATCGAGTTTCCTTCGCATCGCCAACTGCCACAATCAGTGTCAATTCTTCCACTTCGCCATCAAGTGATGCACCTAGCACTAGCAGTTATAATTTTCCAACCACATATGCTTACAATATGCCATGGAACAATGGGTCAACACCGACTGGTTTTCCTTCTGACGCATCTTGCAGCTTTGTAGCACCACCACCATGTCATAACTTTTACAGCAGGTATCCATATGGGTATCCAGTTAGTTGTGCTCCTGTTACAACATATTCTGCTCCTCCCTCTGTTCCTCTTATCTTTTGGATCTGCAAGTTAAACAATAGAATAACCACTTGCTATGGCTGCAGGAATAAATTCGTGCGAGCTGCAGATGGTAGTATTCCAGTACCACCTTTGGATCTAATACTAAAATGCAGAGAAACCCGTGAGTATTACGACAAAGATGGTAATAAGAGAGAGAGCAGTAATTCGAACACATATTACCATCCAAACATCGCTTGCATTCGGATCAAGCATCCTGAATTCAACTGTAGCAATCTTGCTATGGAGGATTCCATACGCGCAGTCCTGCTCGATGCTCACTTCGAGTTGCTTTGGGCTGTGTTCAATTTTCAGTGACAACACTTATTCACTTACTTTGGTCAGCTGTATGACAGATTATTGTTTACTTTTGTGTATCACTTTCATGAATACATGATCAACTGATTATAATAAATTGTGTCATTCATTGTCAACTTTATTATAAGGATACTGAAATCAATGCGAGTTGGGCGGACCGATAGTTGAGCTCCGCCCACTAGAGTGACTTAATGCTAGTTACTAGCTTTATATAGATAGCTCGCTAGGTTTTTCATTCCAACAGCTGCGTGTATGTCATGTTCAGGACCAGCCGGGATACTAACGCGCGCAGCCTCGTAAGACTATCTGAAACTTGCACGTTGCGTTAGCTACATGCATACTGTAGCTCGCCCTTGATGAACGAGCGACACGTGAACCATTTGCGTGAGTTCTTGTTCTCTAGACTACCTAGGAATCACTGCACTTACGACGACTCCAGTGTGTGCACAGCGGATCCATGCTAGTAGTCCCATGGCCCAACATCGGCCGTCGATTTCATATGAGCCTGAGCGAGTGTTGTTTCTCTCTAAATTTGACCCGTTTTTCATACAAAATTTGACATCCGGAATTCCGGGCGGAATTCCGGGTTTTACAGTAGGCCGTCCATGCAGGCACTAGTAACATAGCAACTGAGATCAGAGGCAGAGTGGGTGTGTCAGTGAGTGTATCATACCACCCTTGAGTGGGTGTGTCAGTGAGTGTATCACACCACCCTTGAGTGGGTGTGTCAGTGAGGGTATCATACCACCCTTGAGTGGGTGTGTCAGTGAGTGTATCACACCACCCTTGAGTGGGTGTGTCAGTGAGGGTATCACACCACCCTTGAGTTGGTGTGTCAGTGAGTGTATCACACCACCCTTGAGTGGGTGTGTCAGTGAGTGTATCACACCACCCTTGAGTGGGTGTGTCAGTGAGGGTATTATGGTACCTTCCAATCCTCTCCCAACCTCTGTCAGGATCTGATCGTTTGATGACACTAGCTTGTCTCCTGTCAGCACTACTAGTGGGAGAGTGCCATTGCTGGTACACTTCATGAGCCTACATGTATGGATCAGAATCAATGGCTAGTGTGTCATCTTACTAACTAGCCTTTGCTTCACTCATTGGTCCAGCAAGAGCGTGTCCTATCACAGGTGATGACAGCAGTGTCTCTCTTGGGCTCTCCTCAGTCGACTGTCCCTCCATCTTGCAGGGGCTGCCGAGATAAGGAGTCAGTGAGTTGTCAGTCGCTCTGATCACTGGTACATAATACAAGTCAGGATCTGTGAGAGAGAAGAGGAATCATGATCTCTGGTCTCTACTAGAAGATAATGCACCTTTTAGGAGCTGTTTTATTGTCTGAGCAAGACCACTTGTCCTCTCCTTGGCTCGTCTACACACCACGTCCATGGCAGTCTCACCATCTCTGTTCCTGATGGTTCTATCAATGCTTGGTTGACCAACAAGGAAGGACACTATCTCCTCATAACCAAACCGACTAGCGATATGAAGAGGTGTGTCATTATTCTACACAACAAGGAGACACTATAATATCAGTATACACACACACATCACATACAGACCACTTAATGTATAGTGACCTGGACACGAGACAATTTAAATTTCGCCGCAAACGCATGTGTGTTCTGGCAAATTAGACAAAGTTATCAAATGAAGTAGCATACGAATCTGGTATACAGAACAGCTTTATAGTTTGTACTAAGTCGTGAGAATGCACCAGAAGCCTTCGTACATAGCTTAAACTAGCCACTCATTGCTGTTTCAGGAAACGAACATGACGTGATAGTGTGTGTAAAATTGTACCAATCGTACGCTATGTTTTACAAAATTTGGACCATGCACAGACAGGCCATCTCCCCAGCAGAGAGAGCTGCCTGGAGGTGAGGCTACACAAGACTCACTATCTTGTCCTGCATGTTCAGGTACAGATCAATAAGATGATCACGTCTCTTTGCTCTAGTCTCAGCAGTATCATCAGGATAGATCAACTCCCAAAATCGACTGCTCTCTATAATAGCAATCACCTCCTTACACACTGCTAGCTGGCACTGAGAGGCACCACAGTGGAGTGCATTGGAACGTGTTGGGACCTGAAGAATCTCTGGAGTGTCGCCTGAAGTGATGAGATGACGTGGATTGTCCCAAACCATGTCAGCAAACTCAGCTGCTTTGCCGTCTTCTATAAGACGAGACAGATCCTGGGTTTTAACACTGGGATATCTGTTAGCCTTTTCTGATATCGTTGCTGCATCAGTCGTGATTTCAGACTGTTCCTCGTGTGTTTGCAAGGTAAACCCAGTCAGCTCTACCTGTGTCAGGCTGGCAGCTGGTGCAGACTCCACTATGGTGAACCGTACTCCTGGTGGAAGACTCTTTACAGCTACCAGCGCCTCTGCTTTAGAGCCATAGTAGGGAGAACTGGTAGTGCCGTCCATTAGTACACCTGTACCATCCTCTGGTCGAGCTAGCTGAGCTGCAGCTACTGGACTAGCTAGGTAAAGTGGCCTATTTCCGGCCACTGTTTGGCTCGTTCAGGTTTGCACGCACCGAGCGCCAAGACGAACGAGCCACGAGCTCTTGCACTGCAGTCACTGATACAACTGGGTATACTCTTTCAGCAGGAGGAAGTTGGCGTTGAAGATTCGATGCTTCTTGGCAGCAAGAATTAATAAAAACTAGTAACCATAAATAGCGAAAATCGGGGTTAAATTGGGTAATTCCGGTCACTTTGAAAAACGACTTTCTATGCTAACGACGAGAGTTTGGCGGCTGTTTTTTGCTAGAAATAGATGTGCTCAGCATCCTATAACATTCTATTATTCACAGTAAGCAGTACTTTTGTATAATGATTGCATTTAGCAGATGTTTCTGGCACGGATTCTTGGTACAGCTATAGTTGGTCTAAATGCTAAGTGCTGTAGAGATTTCCGAAATTGTGTGCCGCGCTACGATCAGCTTTGGTCGTCTCCTACCGCTTTCAAAGCTGTCTGCATGATTTTATTTGTTTTCGCGGCTGAGAAATTAGTAAAAGCTGTTTTGCAATGTCACCGCCCACGTAGAGCTTGAAATGAGCTCCACCTACCATGATTCACGCATCTGCCAGCTCGAAATCGCTGAAGATAGCAGGATACTACTATGTCTGCATTTTCATTAATGTTCAGTCTTTAGTTTAGGCTTAGTTTGCTAACGAGTTACATCTTCTTTTAAGAATTAAAATTCATAAGGCAATGTTTCTCTTTTTTACTTCAGCTTCGTCAAGCATACAAAGGGTCAGAGTGGTGCCGATTATACCAACAGGAAGTAGTCAGTTAGCCTCAGTCTGGCTGTGGTGGTAGAGGGATGTTGCCACTACGAAGGCAGCATATTGGCTGCTGAAGTGAAAGCCCCTTCTTTCCAGGACGATGGGTTTTCTGCAAAGTGACCGGAAATAGGCGGTGACCGAAATTAGGCAACTTTACCTTAGACTGCGGGTAGAGGGAGTCACCGCCTGAGTGATGGAGTAGGCAGAGAGTAGCTCCCGTAGTCCAGCATCACTGAGCTCTTCCAACGTGTCCGCCATGCTGGTATTCTATTAGAAGCGCATCAAAAGAAAGGTGTGGCTAAGTTTAAGTCACTCCCACGCTGCTAACAGAGCTCTCAAGATTTCGGTCACTTTCTTCCTCCTCCATCATGTCCGCTCCTCAGCAGCAGCGAGGAGGTGAGTTCATGAGTTGTGTCAGGTGTTCAAACAGTGACTGATTGTTACTCCTCACAGTGGATGGATGGAGGGAACCCGCTGGTCGTCATGGTCACAGCACAGCTGTTGCTGGCGATCATCTTTACCTGTGGGCTGGAGACCAGGATGGAATGCCGCGGGTTCACGATAGCGCTGAGAAGCGTCAGTTTTTCTCCAGTGCGGAGGTGTTCGACGTGAACACTGGTTGCTGGGAGCAGCGCACCACTAGTGGAACACCTCCACTGGGAGTGATGGGCTATTCCTGTGTTGCGGTCAGGAATGAGCTGCACTATTTCGGTGGTTACTGTGGTCACGATGACTGCTACCGGAACAGTGTTCACACACTGAGCACCTCCACCCTGCAATGGAGGATGTTGGCTCCCTCAACAACAGAGCTAGGTGGGGCACCAATGCAGAAGCGATGGTGTGGAATGGTGCACTTCACTGATGGAGAGGAGGACCTCTTGTATGTGGTGGGAGGGTTGGGTCATGCTGTCCCATCATCACCACAACATGGAGCAAAGTATCAAAAACCATATAGTGGTATTGGTGTATGTACCAATGAACAACACATTTTCTCTCTGTCCACAAGTGAGTGATCAGTACTGTGTTGTCTCAGTATAGTCCTCTTATAGTATAGTGAGTAGCCTCGTTCATAGACCAATCTCTCATAATGAGAGAGATGATAATACGTGTTGTCTCAAAGTTACTGTTTAATGTTGTTTAATTGGTACAATTAAACAGAGTTAACTGCAGAGGAGGTGTGTCCACACTAATCTACTCACGTGATCTGCCACGCGATCGACTTACCTCTAGTTTTTGCACCCCATCACTCCTGCCTCACCTCTATGCTCAGCAGGCAGGTCCCTCCCTCTCAAATTTAATGGCCTTAACCCCCCTAGTAGTGCTGGGCGGTATACTGGTATTTAATCATTATGTGCGGTAATAATGCATATATACCGGTTTTACGGTTTCAGTTTGCACAACAGCGGTATTTGAACATGTTAGTTTTCTTAGTATGTTAGTATGACCTGCTAGTAAACTAGCATGTCTAAACATGTTAGTTTTCTTAGCTGAGAACCTGTAATACGATACTATCTCAGAACATTGTCACAACTAACATGTACATGTCAGTGTACTTGTAAAAATAATGTGAAAATATGTTTATCACAACATCATCAGCTGAAACTTGTGCAGAGGATTAAAACAACTGGTATTTACTCATACCACGGTATTGTTGATACTTTTAATACCGGTATACAATTTTAGATACCGCCTAGCACTACCCCCTAGTTATTCTCCATTGAGGATGCCTATACCCTCATCGCACCCCTCAATGTGATGAAACAGAGGTTGGTAGTTGATATAACTATTCTCAACACCATTTGGGTTGGGCCAGGGCGAAGGCTACCACCTTCGTCCTGCAGCTAACCCTCCAATATTCAGAGCGAAGATAGCGTAGAGTTATAGGGCCAAATGCCAGATGACATCAACCATGCATGCTTATACTCAGTGTAGTGCACATGCGTTCTGTGGGATCACTTGCAGCACCCCTCAGTTACGCTGCACGTAAACCATGTCTCTTATCAGGGCATGCATGCTCAGTCTGGTGCCCATCCTGCTCTTCACACGCCTTCGCTCACAGGCACACCTCCCTCTGTTTTCTACCAACAAATACAATAGGTGGCATTCCTCCACCTATGCCTCACAACTCTGTCTAGCTGTTAATGTGTTATAACTCATGAGTTGTTATTGTCCTCCAGATGATGGGTGGAGCTCACCAGTAGTCACAGGACAAGCTCTTCCCCCATGTTATCTTTTCACACTAACAACAGTGGAAGGGAAGAGGGCTGCTATGTTTGGTGGTACCACTCCATCAAGCCTCTACTCTGATGATTTGTATATTGTAGATCTGGAGAGACATTCTGTGGTGAGTGCTGTAGACACTGTATGAATAGTATAGCACTGATTTGTGGCTCCACTCTTGTGTGATCTGATCACATCATATTGATCTCATAATCACTGATACACACAATCATTATAATACATTCTTCATACATATCATCATTTGAGTATTCATTGCTCCAATCTTGCACAACATCAGTGTAGCAAGCGTATTGCATTAGTCTATAGCCTGTGATATTTCTAGGAGTCTATGATATCTTTGTCTTCTCAGAACTGGAGCAAGATCAAGAAACCAGTTAGTCAGTCTGTCCAATGGCCTGTGGGGAGATTTGGCCATTCTGCATCACACATTACTGGTCCTGTGTTTGTGATGAGTGGAGGAGTTAGTGATCTGACTGATGGTGATGTGTGGTTATGTGATACTAACCAATGGATCAAGGTATTTCACATGAATTTAGTTACAACCTGCACATTGTGAATGTGCTCACACATTGTGTACTAACAAGATGATCATGACATTTCACAGAATGATGAACTGTACAATAGACTAATTATGCCGAGGTGTGGGCGGAGCCACGAGGCATACAGTAGTCTGTTCGTTTGTGTGTGTGTGTGTGTGTGTGTCCGCAATGCGTATCTCAGCAACCGCTTGCTACTAAGCGCTGAAACTTGCAATACAGGTAGATCTCGATAGTTTATGAAAATCAAATTTGATAGATTTGCTATTAAAGCCTTTGTTTTGAAGTTATGGCGTGATTTGCTAACCTAAACAGCCGTCTTGAGCGCTCGGGCCTACTTCATAGACAAAACTGTCTACAGATGGCTAAAGTGCAACTTGAAGGCTTGATCTGTGATAGTACAGCTCGCGCGACTCCATTGGCAGCAGTGAAACTAGCGAGCGAAAGCGTGTTTGAGTTCACTTAGCTGCTGGACAGGTGAGCCGGAGCGAGCAAGCAGTTACAGTCACGCCCAGCTACATTATTCTGTTTGGCTTCAATACAACTTTTGTACAACAGCTTGTACAGCTGCTGGATAGCTGCCACTAGCCTGCGCTTCCATAGAACTGTTGCTATGATCTGCTGCCTGCTGCTGCTGCTGGATAGCTGCTACTAGCCTGTGCTTCCATAGCACTGTTGCTATGATCTGCTGCTGCTGAATAGCTGCCACTAGCCTGCGCTTCCATAGCACTGTTGCTATGATCTGCTGCTGCTGCTGCTGCTGCTGCTGCTGCTGGATAAGCTGTCACTAGCATGCACTTCCATAGCACTGTTGCTATGATCTGCTGCTACTGGATAGCTGCCACTAGCCTGTGCTTCCATAAGCACTGTTGCTATGATCTGCTGCTGCTGAATAGCTGCCACTAGCCTGCGCTTCGATAGCAGTGTTGCTATGATCTGCTGCTGGATAAGCTGTCACTAGCATGCACTTCCATAGCACTGTTGCTATGATCTGCTGCTACTGGATAGCTGCCACTAGCCTGCGCTTCCATAGCACTGTCACTATGATCTGCTGCTTGCCTGCTGCTGGATAGCTGCCACTAGCCTGTGCTTCCATAGCACTGTTGCTATGATCTGCTGCTTGCCTGCATGTTCCATGGATCTGCTGGTCACTTCTACTGTAGCTTGCATTGCATGCTTCTATGATACTGTTTTGATGTTTTCATGGATCTACTGCATTCATGCATACGTGCTGTCATATGCATCTGCTAATTGCATGCTAGCATACATGCTACTGCACCGAGGCATCTGCTCCTTTGGTGCTTTATTAACTGCTTTTTTTGTCATTATTACTAAATTAGTTATTAAGTTATAACTAATTAACTTGGTTGTGGTTTGATGTGTGAGGAATAGTTCCACTTGACTTGAGAACTTTATAATTTGATTCTATTATAATGAGATACTGTACATGTCATGTAGTATTGTATGGTTCTTATAATGTGTTGTTTTATTGTGTTCTATAGCTACCAACACTACCTGATTCAGTGACACAACGAGACCATCACTCAGTGTCAGTGTTTCATCTAGGAGCCCACTGTGTCTGGATACTAGTGTTTGGAGGATATCATCTCAAGGCTGGCACTAGTGTTATAGAGCTAAGTGAGCACAGTGTGTGTCCATGCAGTAATCAGCAGTAGCTACAGCAGCTGATGCACACACTGACAGTGGTGGACTGCACATAACAGCTCATCTCCTCCATACAGTCCAGGACACTAGTGGGCAGTGGTGTGTGGAGAGAGTGATGGAGAGAGAGACACTGAGCAACAACACAGAATACCAGAAGAGACTGAGAGAGGCCAGGATAAAGGGAGCATCTCATGAGCTGAGGATTAGGCTGAGAATATCAGAACTAGACACTGAGAGAAGACAGCTACAGCAACTTCAGGTTAGTGTGACCATTGGTCAGATCTAGATACAGTCAATATTGTAGAGTGTGTAGTGAGTGAGCTGTTTCCTTCATTAACTACAGGAGAGCGAGCAGTCTTATCAGAGGAGGATCAGTGAGGTGGAGGAGGAGGTTAGAGTGCTCAGACTCCAGGTGCAGGATCAGGTGAAGCAGGTGTGTGTGGTTGGTGACAGTGGTTGATGTGTTGTGGTGTTCACAGCAGCATGAGACCAATATTGATGAGAGAGATGAGAAACAAGACAAACATGGTTAGTAACAATCACACACACACACACACACACACACACACACACACACACACACACACACACACACACACTAACATGCACACATATGCTTCTTATGTAATGATATTCATCACTGAACTGTGGTTTGTGGTTATGTTAATTTTGACAATCTACCTTTATATGTCTTCTTTTTCTCCTCAAACAGAATCACACAATGACACAGAACCAGCTAAAGAGACATCACTTGAACTCACCTCAGAAGATGGTAACCACACACTGAGGCACACTCACCTACCACCTCTTCTCTCTTATACTCTCTCTCTCTCTCTCTCTCTCTCTCTCTCTCTCTCTCTCTCTCTCTCTCTCTCTCTCTCTCTCTCTCTCTCTCTCTCTCTCTCTCTCCCTTCTCTACTTCCCTTCCTCTCTCTCTCCCTCCCTTTCTCTTTCCCTCTCTCCCTCCATCTCTCTCCCTCCCTCTCTCTCCCTCCCTTTCTCCTTCCCTCCCTCTCTCCCACTCTCCCTCCCTATCTCTCTTCCTTCCTCTCTCTCTCCCTCTCTCCCTCCCTCTCTCCTTCCCTACGTCTCTCTCTCCCTGCCTTTCTCCTTCCCTTCCTCTCTCTCTCTCTCCCTCCCTCCCTCCCTCCATCTGTCTCTCCCTCTCTCCCTCCCTCTCTCTCTCTCCTTCCCTCTCTCCCTCCCTCTCTCTCCCTCCCTTTCTCCTTCCCTCCCTCTCTCCCTCCCTCCCTCCCTCCCTTTCTCGCTCCCTCCCTCTCTCTCTCTCTCTCTCCCTCCCTCCCTCTCTGCCTCCCTTCGTCTCTCCCTCTCTCCTTCCTCCCTCCCTCTCTCTCTCTCTCTCTCTCTCTCTCCCACCCTCTCTCCCTCTCTCTCTCCCACCCTCTCTCTCTCCTCTTTCCCACCCTCCCTCTCTCCTCTCTCCCACCCTCCCTCTCCCCTCTCTCCCTCCCTCCCTCTCTGCCTCCCTTCGTCTCTCCCTCTCTCCCTCCCTCTCTCTCTCTATATCAGTCATTCATGCTTATGAAGACAGTCTTCAACTTAGCAAGAAGAGAGAGCAGGAGCTAATGGAAAAGCTCAATGCTGCTCAGCGTGATTCACAGGAGAAGGATCAGAAGTGTTCTAAACTAGAGGATGATGTGTATGGCATGCAGAAGAAAATGGCTGCTAGCAGAGACGACTATGAACAGCAACAAGAGCTGCTAGAGAAACTGCAACAGAAGAGTAAGTAGACTGTGATGGGAGGAGTCTGCATGTGGAATGTGTTCTCATTGTAGCTGCACAGACTAAGCTAGCAAGTGACGAGAGCACACAGGTGGACCTCACTGCAGATGGTGAGTATCTCTATACTGCAGCTCTGCATCTCACTGTATGCACACTGTGATAGTCATCCATGAGTATGAGACCAAGCTGACAGCTAGTGAGACCAAGCTGGCAGCTAGTGAGGAGGAACAGCAAGAGCTTCTAAGAGTATTGGAGCAAACCAAGAGAATGGCCTATGCTAGAGATCAACAGATCTCAATGTTGGAAAGTGATGGTCAACTGATGCTAGAGAAATGTGAGTATTAGAGTGAGTTATTAACCAGCTCATCATTGCTAGTGTAACTGTGTATAGTTGATCAAGTGAAGAGGAGGAACCAGCAGCTGCTAGAAGGTGAGTGATGCTGCCCAGCTCACAGCTGCTGCTAGTAGCTCACTACACTGTAGCTATCAAACCAAGATCTGTCGTTGATACTAGTGTCCAGGTGAACTATCTCAGCATAGCTCCAGGTAAGCTACTAATGCATGTCCTTCAGTTTGTGACTGTGCATGTGGTGCAGACTTCCTGCGTGGTGTTGAAGTGTACAGGGAGACTGTACTGG
This sequence comes from Haliclona indistincta, assembly GCA_964017065.1. Taxonomy (NCBI): domain Eukaryota; kingdom Metazoa; phylum Porifera; class Demospongiae; order Haplosclerida; family Chalinidae; genus Haliclona; species Haliclona indistincta. The sequence goes on along the minus strand of OZ024789.1, from coordinate 12,769,790 downwards.
AGGTTGTGGGAGACAAGCCTCAGAAAGTAGAGTGGCCTGGCTATGGGTTCTTCATTGAGATCCCTGAAGGTGCTGTTCCTCCTGGAGCGACTGTCAGTGTGGGCGTGAAGGTGATTCTAGCCGGCCAGTTTGAGTTCCCTGAGAACAGGCAGTTGATCAGTGCCATCTACTGGGTCTCATCCAGCATAGAGTTCATAAAAGAGGTGTCTGTCAACATACAGCATTGCGCTGTTGTACGCAGTGAGGATCAATGCTCCCAGTTCAAGTTCATCATCGCCAAGTGCTCACAGAGTCAGCTGCCGTACAGATTCCGTGAACGAGATGGATTGTTCAGCTCACACACTCAGTATGGAGCCATCAAGCTGAAGCAGTTCTCATTACTAGGAGAAACAGCACCAGAGGATACAGACACACTCTGCACAGCCTTCATGTTCTACAAGCAACGACTAGCCAGTCCTCTGACTGCTGTTGATTTCCACTTTGTGGTTGTGAGGGATCTTGAGCCTAATCTACAGGTATGATTTATGAGGTATAAATATGCATGAAGCTAAATATCCCTATCTCACTGACACAATGTAATATACTCACATATTTCTTTTCAGAAAGTGAGACAAAGATATGAACTGTGGAATGAGGACCAAACAACATTTGAGATTGTCATTGATAACGATACTAGTCCTGCTATTGAGCTAGATCATCAGGAAGAAAAAGTAGAACAATGGAAAATAGTGCCTTTATCATCGCCCTCTCAGGTACATTAACATGCAATGCACATGCAGTCTATTCATAACGTAGCACATGATTTGTGAACCTTTATTAGATTTCTAAATCTTCAATATTAAACTACAAAATTGGTAAACGGATTCCACACTGTGGATTTGAGTTCCAGCTGTTGTCAGCCCATGAAGCGGCTCATATTAGTCACAAGATGGTTGTTACTGGAGTGTCAAGTCTGAAGGCTTTTCAAATACTTTACCCTCAGACAGAAGGTAAGAGATGATTGATTATTGTGTGTACAAAATATCATAATTATGACATCCATGTAGTTTCATTGACAACCTCAAGACCAGCAGCAGTGCCCCAGGCACCAGCAGCAGTGCCCCAGACACCAGCAGCAGTACCCCAGACACCAGCAGCAGTACCCCAGACACCAGCAGCAGTGCCCCAGACACCAGCAGCAGTGCCCCAGACACTAGCAGCAGTGCCCCAGACACCAGCAGCAGTGACCCAGACACCAGCAGCAGTGCCCCAGACACCAGCAGCAGTGCCCCAGGCGCCAGCAGCAGTGCCCCACATACCAGCAGCTGACAAGGCTGCAGCATATTCTCAAGCTCCATCAATCCCTAAATTGATGAGCTTAGTTGCTAAGAAGATACCGACCAAGTGGTACGATATAGGAATGCAACTAGAGATTGAAATATCAACTCTGGAAGCATTTGAGCAACAGACCAGCGATCAAAAGCGTCTCTATAGCAAGGTGTTTGACCAATGGAAACGAGAGCAAAAGGTTCCATTCACCTGGGAGACTATCATCAACACACTAGAGGAAGCTGATGAGAACAGTACAGCTGCTGGGATCAGGGAATGGCTGGACACTAGATCATGAAGTAGCTATCACTCATTCACATGCACCAGTTACTGCTAGTCCTTGTGTGTATACAGATACTAATCATGTAGTTGTATTCATGACATAGAGTTCATGTATTATTAGTGATGAGATGTACAAAATTGCTTGTACTAATGAAAACAGAATCTTCTAAAGTCTCTTCTGCTTCACTCCACTGGTGTGTGTGCTCTACAGCTCATCTTTGGTAGCTGGCTCCTCAGACTGAGGGAAAGATTATGATAACTCAGTAAAACACTGCATGTATATCTCAGTAAACCTGCTGCATGTATACTCTAGTAATCTCTTACGTATATATAGGCAGTATACTGTTTGAAATATAGTGGTTATAATTATGCTAGATTGTTATTGTAAGGAAGTTTATTCAAGCATACCTGTTTGTTATTGTAAGGAAGTTTATTCAAGCATACCTGTTTGTTATTGTAAGGATGTTTATTCAAGAATACCTGTTTGTTATTGTAAGGAAGTTTATTCAAGAATACCTGCATGTTTGTTATTGTAAGGAAGTTTATTCAAGCATACCTGTTTGTTATTGTAAGGAAGTTTATTCAAGCATACCTGTTTGTTATTGTAAGGAAGTTTATTCAAGCATACCTGTTTGTTATTGTAAGGAAGTTTATTCAAGCATACCAGTTTGTTATTGTAAGGAAGTTTATTCAAGCATACCTGTTTGTTATTGTAAGGAAGTTTATTCAAGCATACCTGTTTGTTATTGTAAGGAAGTTTATTCAAGAATACCTGCATGTTCGTTATTGTAAGGAAGTTTATTCAAGCATACCTGTTTGTTATTGTAAGGAAGTTTATTCAAGCATACCTGTTTGTTATTGTAAGGAAGTTTATTCAAGCATACCTGTTTGTTATTGTAAGGAAGTCATACCTGTTTGTTATTGTAAGGAAGTTTATTCAAGCATACCTGTTTGTAATTGTAAGGAAGTTTATTCAAGAATACCTGCATGTTCGTTATTGTAAGGAAGTTTATTCAAGCATACCTGTTTGTTATTGTAAGGAAGTTTATTCAAGCATACCTGTTTGTTATTGTAAGGAAGTTTATTCAAGCATACAGTACATACACACATCAGGCAAGAATTTATCAGATTCTTTCATTTTATTTCACATTCATTGTTTGACATGACATTCTACAATAATAATCTTTTACCAACCCACCAAACACTTGACCCTTAGTTACCACATACCCCAAGTAATATTGAAAATAAAGTTAATGCAGCTGTGGACAGACATACATTGTACATCTGTTTCGGACTCATTCTGACCTCTTCAGCACAGCATAGCTTGCATAAACACAACGTTATGGCACACAAATAAGCAATATTATGTAGAACTATAGTAAATCCTGTCGAGTGGGTATAGTACATAATTCATAATTATTCTTGTCATCGATCGTTGTAAGTCAAGCAACCAATATAGTGTGCTAACATACTGTGAGACGATATAGTGTGTGCATGTGTACCTTGTTAGTATAAGCTAACTAATAATACACTGACTAGTAAGTATAAGCTAACTAATAATACACTGACTAGTAAGTATAAGCTAACTAATAATACACTGACTAGTAAGTATAAGCTAGCTAATAATACACTGACTAGTAAGTATAAGCTAACTAATAATACACTGACTAGTAAGTATAAGCTAACTAATAATACACTGACTAGTAAGTACAAGCTAACTAATAATACACTGACTAGTAAGTATAAGCTAACTAATAATACACTGACTAGTAAGTATAAGCTAACTAATAATACACTGACTAGTAAGTATAAGCTAACTAATAATACACTGACTAGTAAGTATAAGCTAACTAATAATACACTGACTAGTAAGTATAAGCTAACTAATAATACACTGACTAGTAAGTATAAGCTAGCTAATAATACACTGACTAGTAAGTATAAGCTAGCTAATAATACACTGACTAGTAAGTATAAGCTAACTAATAATACACTGACTAGTAAGTATAAGCTAGCTAATAATACACTGACTAGTAAGTATAAGCTAACTAATAATACACAGACTAGTAAGTATAAGCTAGCTAATAATACACTGACTAGTAAGTATAAGCTAACTAATAATACACTGACTAGTAAGTATAAGCTAGCTAATAATACACTGACTAGTAAGTATAAGCTAACTAATAATACACTGACTAGTAAGTATAAGCTAACTAATAATACACTGACTAGTAAGTATAAGCTAACTAATAATACACTGACTAGTAAGTATAAGCTAGCTAATAATACACTGACTAGTAAGTATAAGCTATCTAATAATACACTGACTAGTAAGTATAAGCTAACTAATAATACACTGACTAGTAAGTATAAGCTAGCTAATAATACACTGACTAGTAAGTATAAGCTATCTAATAATACACTGACTAGTAAGTATAAGCTAACTAATAATACACTGACTAGTAAGTATAAGCTAGCTAATAATACACTGACTAGTAAGTATAAGCTAACTAATAATACACTGACTAGTAAGTATAAGCTAACTAATAATACACTGAATAGTTGCCTGAATGTTTATACACAGTGTCTAAAATTCAGTACGTTTTGATAATAATGAACAGGCCATGACGCAAATCTATGTATGCTACCACACTAGCCTCGATTCTATAGACAACACATGATACTAATGCGGGGCATGTACTCGCGCGCGGTAACTACTTGTCATGCTGCATCAGACTTATACTTCCTATTGGCGTATCCGGCTGCATCTAAGTTATTATTGTACCTCAAATTTGTGCTGTTACACTTCCAGAGAATAAGCGAGAAGATTAGCGCATAGTCCATGCAGGCACTAGTAACATAGCAACTGAGATCAGAGGCAGAGTGGGTGTGTCAGTGAGTGTATCACACCACCCTTGAGTGGGTGTGTCAGTGAGTGTATCATACCACCCTTGAATGGGTGTGTCAGTGAGTGTATCACACCACCCTTGAGTGGGTGTGTCAGTGAGTGTATCATACCACCCTTGAGTGGGTGTGTCAGTGAGTGTATCACACCACCCTTGAGTGGGTGTGTCAGTGAGTGTATCATACCACCCTTGAGTGGGTGTGTCAGTGAGTGTATCATACCACCCTTGAGTGGGTGTGTCAGTGAGTGTATCATACACGGCTGAATTCTCGGGGAAACTTAGCAATAACAATAATTAATTACATGCGTGGGTTTAATTGCATTCATTAGCTTAGCAACCGCACAAGCAAAAAGCTGTTTGGTTGCTATGGACTTTACAGTACTTTAACAAACAACAAGCACCACATGTGCAAACTGCGTGATCATGTACATCTCTACACCACATCTACAAGTGTGCGCATTCATTTGCATTAACAAAAATAGACTGCGCACCAAAAACATGACAGCTGCAACAACATTTCAAATTTGAATAGAGAGATACAGAGAGTTGCCACCTCCTTTGTACAGTTTTGCGGCAAGATCAGAACAGTGAGTAGGCTTGGTTACAAGTCATTCTAACAACTAGTAAACAACTAAAGAGTTGAAGTATTTTTTGTATGTCATAATAGCTCTTCAAAGATGGACCACAACCAGCTGGATCGGCACTGTAGAGTATGTGCTGTAAAGATCAAAGGAGCGCACAAACCTTGCAGTGAGGTTAGAGACACACTACTAGAGGGCCTTGGACTGGACATCACTAGAGACCAGCAAGGAATTCACCCGCCCAATGTTTGCCACAACTGCTGTACCAAGGCTAAGCAGTACTCTCTTAGCAAAGGGACGAGAAGCTCTCTAGTAGTCCAGCAGTGGACAGCACACACCGAACACGACTGCTCAATATGCCATCTCTTCTCCTCACAACAACGAGGAGGAAGACCAAGAAAAGGTCAAAAAAACCGAGGAAGACCAAGCTTGGAGAACACTCAAACCATTAGAACTGCTCCTGACAGCTGGCGAGGGTTTGAGCCACTCACACCCTCACGATTCCTTCCACCACCAGTTTTGCAGCTAGAAGACTTTTTGTGTACAGTCTGTAGTTGCATCGTAGATAGGCCATTAGAGACACCATGCCGTAAACTGGTGTGTGCTGAGTGCATTACTCCCAAGATGGTATGCCAATCATGCTCAGATGTCCATCAGCAGTCAGCATTTGCACCGGTTCCAGATGTTGTTTTGAAGGTTCTCGGCTCACTCCTTGTCAAGTGTGACAAACCATCATGCACAGAGGTAGTTGAGTTGAGGGCCCTAAAAACACATCTGGAATCAGGTTGCATGAACATTGGGCTACACTCACCATCACAAATAACAGCTGCACAGATCATATCTCGCCCACTATCAGCTCCTCCAACATCAATCGAGCAAAAAGCAGCTACAAACATACTCAAACGCTTGATGAATTCATCTGCAGCTACTGACCAGATTGTCAAGCTACCAACAGCTGGCCAGGTAAAATCTAAAAAAAGATACTCACATGATCTTATCATTATTACAATAGCCATTGAAACTACTAAAAATTAGTAGTTCTCGTGTCAGCTCATCTGACGCTAGTCTCAAAACTATCCGTGGTAGGTCAAACCAACTTGCCTTGGTGAGACAGACAGTGAGTGGAGGAAGCCCACAGGCAACGTCGTCACAGCTCCAGGATGAGTTCTCTGTCATCTCTAAAGAGCAACGACAAAGTCTACTTGAGAGCACAGACTTTAAGGTGCCAATCACACCACAAGATGCCCTTGCTATGAAGGCTGATCTAGTAGTACCCTGGAATAAGATGAGAGTGATGAGGAGGTAAGAAAACTATAATGTCCATTATGCAAACAGTCTATGTACTACATAACAGATGGATGAAGGCATGGGGAATAGAGATAGCGAGTGAAAAGCAGATGAGAAAGCTGTCGGCAGAACAGATAGGAGATAACCTTGCTGGAGAGTCAGTTCCTTTTTCCTTTCAGCTGAAGAATGGTATTGACTTGCGACCAGCTCCACTAGTGTACACCCCAGATCTTGTTGCAAAGGCACTACAGATTTTAGACCAGAATGATAGGTATCAACATACACAACATGTAAAACAAAGGATTATGTTGCTCACTTATAGTTTGAACAAACTCACATGGCCTGAAGGCATTCCACAAAGTGAGATATGGATTAAGATTGGCGGTGACAAGGGGGGAAAGTCATTCAAGATGTCCTTCCAGTTGGTTAACGTCCCTGCCCCTAATTCGGTCCAGAACACATGTGTTTTCTGTCTCTTCGAAGCGAAAGACTCACCTGCAAATCTGACAGTAGCACTTGAGCGCTTCAGAGCACAGGTCACAACACTGCAACAGACACAGTGGAGGTAATAATCTTTCACTATAATCAAAAAAAATCATAGTTTAATTTACAGAGACAAAAAGATCCGTGTCTTCATGTTTGGGGACTATGAGTTACTCTGCAACCTGTACGGTATCTCAGGTGCTTCCGGTATGCCTAAACAGTAAAATTGCTTGTATAGAATTTATACACTACTACATCATCAGGTCGTCATTGCTGTCTTTGGTGTCATATTGTCAATGACAAAATGAAGATCTCTCGGCGAGAACGCTTCAGTGACAACACTGCTTCACGTAGCCTAGACACACTTCAAGCAGACCACTTGCAGTTTGCAACAAAGGGCAAGGGAGACACTAAGCAGGCCAAGAACTACAACAATGTAATCCGGCCTTACATGCTCGATGTTCCTCTCACACAGGTTAATGAAAAGCAAAGTTAGAAAACACATTTAAAATTTGATTCTTAGGTCAGTCCACCAGGCTTGCACATCACACTCGGAATTTTTTTCCGCCTGTGGAGCTTACTAGAAGAAGATTGTCACATCCTTGATCTAGAGCTAGCCAGGATGTCATCAGTTGATGAAGCGGACAGAGAGTCTTTCAAAAAATACAGCCAATTAGTACATCAGCTATGTGACGACAAGAACAACTTAAATGACCTGTCCGAGTTTGTACAGCTGTTGAAAAACATCTTGGCAAATCTTGCAATTCAGCAAGACAGCGGCAATAACCAGGTCAACATACAAGCTGTTTGTAGTGAAGCTGTTAGTGCAAACCAAAGACTGAGAGAGCTTGTAAGTTGCATAATCATGACGATATGAATCTGTTACTATTATGTTGTCAAAAGGAAACAAGAATTGGGAAAACAACCGAAGAACTTAAAAAAGTCTTTCTACTTGAGGACGGACCGTTCCTCAGATGTCTGGACAAAACGTTGTCATCCATGCATGTACATCGTGAAGCCTACTATGGTGGGACCTTTACGGGGAATCATGCTCACAAATGCCTCAAGGTATGCATCTTGGTGACATGCATGCATCTCTAACCTGCTTCCAGTCTGTCAACATTGACAGAATAGCAGGAGCGATCCCTCAGGTTGCCTCAGATAGATGCCCTGAGCTGGAGGATAAGGCACAGCAAGTTGCCAATAGGCATAGCAAAGCCCTGTTGCTGTTCTCTAATTGTCACCAACGATTGAATAGTAGCAGGCATTTTACAGAGGTGGAAGTGACAGACCTACGTAAGTGCAGCACTGCAAAAATGAAAGTAACATCAATTACTATTGTGTCCACAGAAAACAGAATTGATGAGTTCTTGAGTTATTATAGAGCTACATTTCCGACAGCTACAATAACACCAAAACTACACATGCTGGAGGACCATGTAGTAGAATTCATCCAGAAATGGAGAGTAGGACTGGGCATGATGGGGGAGCAAGGTGCTGAAAGCATCCATGCTCGGTTCAATCACTTGAGCCGGGCTTATGGGAACATGCCCAACGACGTACAGAGACTAATGGCTACAATGAGGGAACACTTCAGGGAAGTTTGCCCTGACAATATAGATAGGCAGCCGTCTCCAAAACGGTACAAGAAGAACTAATACTTACTCACGCACAAACTACACTTGTCCGTACAGAATACACATGATTAAAATAATAGTGATCGCTTACCCGTTTCAAAAGTTCCTTTAAAAAATACTTCACTAGATGATGCCGTCGCTACAACTTCCAGAAGACCTATTCTTTCACCCTGACTGAACGTCTGGCTTGCAAAAACTTTAGCAAAGAGAAGACAGTGGTTCATATTTCTTTTTCAAAGGAGTGATTCACGCAAAAAATTAGCGCAGAAGATGGTTGAGGCTTATATCATTGTAAAGCTCGTAACACGATCTTGCTGGCCATGAGGCTAGTTTTTCAATATCACCAAGGGGCAACTCATCAGGTGAGAATAGCGTGACTAAACAGTACGTTGCTATGCGGTTGCTAAGTTCATCACGTGCGTTTTGTGACGTCAGTAAGTGTACATAGTAATAATTGATAGAAACACCCGTGCATACCACCCTTGAGTGGGTGTGTCAGTGAGTGTATCATACCACCCTTGAGTGGGTGTGTCAGTGAGGGTATTATGGGACAATCCTCCGACTCCCGGGATACTTAGTACATGGGATTTAACCCCTCTATGTACACGGGATACTGAGGGCAATCCTGGGACTCCCGGGATACTTAGTACATGGGATTTAACCCCTCTATGTACACGGGATACTGAGGACAATCCTGGGACTCACGGGATACTTAGTACATGGGATTTAACCCCCTCTATGTACATGGGATACTGAGGACAATCCTGGGACTCACGGGATACTTAGTACATGGGATTTAACCCCTCTATGTACATGGGATACTGAGGACAATCCTGGGACTCCCGGGATACTTAGTACATGGGATTTAACCCCTCTATGTACATGGGATACTGAGGACAATCCTGGGACTCCCGGGATACTTAGTACACAGACCAGGTCAAACCTAAGGATACCTATATTTTAGAGCATCCTTAGGATGTCCTAGGACAGGTTGTGACAGTACTGGACATTGCTCCCTTCTCTTACCTAACACACAACAAGCATACTGAGATCCATTGACACTCACTAATGCACCATGCTAGCCCCGCCTCAATGGGAGTGGTCTCCTCCGATAGATTGTTCCCATACAGGCACAGCCATGCCTCTAGTCTGAGCACATCACGAGCTCTCAGTGCAGCTAGATTAGTGGTAGCCCCGCCTACTTGTCGGCTAACTCAACAACCAGTTCAGTTTGTACAGAAATCTGCAACAAAAAGAAGTAGAGTATTTCAACCACACCCACCACACACTGAATGCTCACATTTCCTTCTTCTCAGAGGCTCAGTGCAAACATGCTATAGTCAGCCTTGGTACTGGTCACATATTGAACCACTGATACACTAACAGGCTATGATAGAATCATGATTTCACCTCGTACAGGTAGTGACCACTATTTCTAAAAGGGCATATTGAATATGGTTTCAGATTGTGAGAGGGAGTGTAGTCTCAGGTTGATTATTTGGACATGATCAAACTTGAAACACGAAACATTTTGGACAAAAAATTAATGTCAAAGCTTTTCTATGTTTATGGTACCGTATACTGATAGAGGGTTAATATTACATGTATCTGAACACACTACATGTACAATACTGAACACAAGTATTTTGCTCTATTTCAAAATTACTAGTTTCTTTAAATATTTTCATCACTAACATTTTTGAATGTAGTAACTTTTGATCAGCTCACTCTACTAAAATTCTTTCCTACTGGTAGTGATGACGTCATGACCACACCCACCTCTTTCCTGCTGGTAGCAGACATGAAGTAGATGTGTTCTTGTTTTTCCTTCATTCTCTCAATGTACTCGTCCAGTGATGTGAGTGATTCTGGATCATTAGAGGACTGGAATCGAAGCAGCTTAGCAATACGACTCTTGTTAGTGAAATCCTCAACTACACCAAGCTTCAGATTAGTGCTGAACTCCTGAGAGAGGGAGAGAGAGAGAGAGAGAGAGAGAGAGAGAGAGAGAGAGAGAGAGAGAGAGAGAGAGAGAGAGAGAGAGAGAGAGAGAAAAAGAGAAGAGAGAGAGTTTAATGAAGAGAGATGGTTTGTTTCTTACCTTCCAGAACTTGTCATAAGTCTCTTTGTCCATTTTCTTCATCATGTCCAGGGCTTTCCTTACCAGCTTCTTCTTCACCACTTTCAACAGCTTGTGTTGCTGGAGTGTCTCACGAGAGACATTTAGTGGGAGATCATCAGAATCGACCTATCAAAAATTAGGACAATGAACATAAAATTTGACTACATACAAAAATTGAAATGGGCGATCATAAAATTTCAATTGGTAATCATTCAAAAATTTGAAATCAACAACTTATTTTTGTAAAATTCTGGTGAATAAAAAATTTGGTACTGACCACTCCACGAATGAATCCAAGGTATCGTGGCATAAGATCCTCGAAATCGTCTGTGATGAACACACGTCTGACGTACATCTTGATCTTGTCCGATGATTTAGCGTAGTTGTTGAACATGTCATGAGGTGTGGTCTGTGATGGAGATGGTGTGACAGTAGTGATGATGGGAGTTACTTACTGTTGGTACGAAGAGGATGGCTCTGAATGTCACCTCTCCTTCAGCTGTGAAATGGATCTTAGCTAGTGGGGTTTGTGAGTCCTGGATCAGCAGAGATGAATACACAAGCAATGTTAGCACAGGTCTAGTGTACCTTTGAGAATGATTTGTAAAAATAATTTGGAATATTCCTCCTCAGTAACCTCTTTTGGTCTATAAGTGAGAGAGAGAGAGAGAGAGAGAGAGAGAGAGAGAGAGAGAGAGAGAGAGAGAGAGAGAGAGAGAGAGAGAGAGAGAGAGAGAGAGAGAGAGAGAGAGAGAGAGAGAGAGAGAGAGAGAGAGAGAGAGAGAGAGAGAGAAAGAGAGAGAGGGGAGGAGAGGAGAGGGGGAGAGGGGGAGAGGGAGAGAGGGAGAGAGAGAAAGTGAGTGGCCAGGTGGGCAGGTGGGTGAGTGACTCACGATCTCAGCCAGAGTGGTTTAGTATCATTCATGAGTACCCAGTCCCATGTTGTCTTCTCAACCTACAATGTGATCATTGAAACCACTACTAACTACTAATAACTAGCCACACCTTCTTTGTTTTGGGTTTGTCCTCTTTCTCCTCCTCTACAGTAGCGTCATCATCACTATCCTTGTCCTCCTTAGCTTCCTCTGGTTTGTCTTCCTTAGCTTCTTCCTCATCGACTGGCTCCTCTACTGTCTCAGTCTAATGACATAGTATAACATGTGTATGGAAGTGAGTTCATAGTATTAGCTCCACCCACCTTGCTATCCCAGAGGTAGATAGGGAAGTTGATGAACTGACTGTACTTGCTGACCAGCTCCTTCAGTTTCTCCTCTTCCATGAACTCTTGTGCCTCCTCCTTCAAGAAGATAGAGATGGTGGTTCCACGCTTGAGTGTGTTGCCACGAGGATCCTTCACGATCGAAAATGAAGCAGAATCTGACTCCCAAATATGCTGTTCATCATCATTGTGTTTAGATGTACACGATCAGCAACTAGACACAAAGAGATGAAAGAAATTAAGACAATAATTACACTTTTTTCTTACCAAGGAATGAAGATTAGAAACCAACACCGAATTGACCAATCAGATCGCTTGCCGCCGATTGTGATGAAGCTTGTTGTAGCTTCTCCATGAACTCTGTTGTACCAGATTTAGCGATTGTACCAAGATTCTGCTCAAGATCTCGTTTAGTCATTCCTTTGAAAGAAAGATGAATGAAAGTTATAGTGTGTGTGTGTGTGTGTGTTAATTTGTGTGTGTGTGTGTGTGTGTGTGTGTGTGTGTGTTAATTTGTGTGTGTGTGTGTGTGTGTGTGTGAGTATTAACCTATTCCAGTGTCTGTGACATGAATAGATCTTGTTTCCTTGTCAGCCTATTGTGAAGACAGACAGACAGGATATAAACCAAGAAAAAACACAATAATTGCAAAACACATGATAATATTAGGCTTTCAGTTTCAACCAGTTTCAAAGAAATGTGTAGGGCTATGATCTGTGGGATTCTAAAGTATTTTCAACATGTAGCAGCTGTATCCAGGTCAAGGAGCACAATATGCTAGTCAGTGACCAACTATGCCTGAGACATGCCGTACTAATATAGCACTGATGTGACGATCATCCACAGAGACCACATGAGCTCTGGGTGGAGATACCTAGTGCACTAACACACAAGCAATGGAGTCTAGCTGCAGCTCACAGGAGCACTGACTATGCCTCTCACGGCAGGCCCATCTGAACCTCTAGTGGTCAGTGATGAGACACAGCCAATCCCTAGTACAAGACTTACTCACTCACAAACCTTTATCTTCACAGACAGCTCATCGGTGGTGCTAAGAGCTGCTTTGTCAGTGAGAGAGAGAAATCTAATCTTGTCCAGAGCATCTGAAGCATTGGAAATCATCTCACGCAAGAAAATCTAAGAAAGAGACACATATGATAGGCGTGGTGACCACACCCACCACCAGCTCACCTCCTTGTTACGATAGAGTGAGTTAATGATGAGTTTCATCATACGGTTCACTTCAGCTTGGAATGTGAATTTCTCTGCCTTGTCTCTTAGTTCCTTCATCTCCGCCATGCTCAGTCCGTCCAACTTGATCGCCTCCTCTTCTCTGATTTTAAACAAAATGGAAGCAACGTGATTCGTCAGTTTGCTTAAATGTGTAATCTGATTGGTCGGTTGGTACCTTTGTACGGCCTCTGCATCTGTTCTCACAGCTTCTCTGCTTGCTCCTAGGTCAGGGTCTGCCTTGGGAGGCTCCACATCTTCCACTTCCTCCTCTGCTCTACAACCTGCATAAAGAAAAAGCGCACAAACCATGAAAATATCAACACATTTCAATAATTCAAAATGGCGACACACAGTGTCACAAAATCCCCAGTCAAAGCAAGCTCCATCAGCCCTTAACGTGCAGTTCATGTTTTTCCAGCAATAAGCTGTTTCTTTATACCTGCGCACAGTAGCACTGCTAGGAGCCCCAGCAGGAGATAGTGAGCACAGAATCATTAGTAGAAGCTGACATTGAATTGACCTATCAGATCGCTTGCCACCGATCAAGATGAACTTTGCAGTTTTCTATGAACTCACTTTTACTGAATTTAGTGATTGTACCAAGATCATGTTTCACCATCTGAGAACAAACAGAGAGAGATGAATGAATGATAGAGTGGGTTAGTGAGTGAGTGATCCATCAAGTGCTAACCTATCTGTTACCTGTTAGCTTTTTCGGATATCGTTGCTGCATCAGTCGTGATTTCAGACTGTTCCTCGTGTGTTTGCAAGGTAAACCCAGTCAGCTCTACCAGTGTCAGGCTGGCAGCTGGTGCAGACTCCACTATATATGGTGAAACGTACTCCTGGTGGAAGACTCTTTACAGCTACCAGCGCCTCTGCTTTAGAGCCATAGTAGGGAGAACTGGTAGTGCCGTCTATTAGTACACCTGTACCATCCTCTGGTCGAGCTAGCTGAGCTGCAGCTACTGGACTAGCTAGTGTCGTGCGGGCAGTGTCGTCTTGACGCGGCTCTGCACTCATCTGTCGTCTCAGCTTCCTAATGAGTAGACTGCGGGTAGAGGGAGTCACCGGCTGAGTGATGGAGTATAGTCAGTGAGTAGCTCCCGTAGTCCAGCATCACTGAGCTCTTCCAACGTGTCCGCCATGCTGGTATTCTATTAGAAGCGCATCAAAGGAAAGGTGTGGCTAATATTTAATCACTCCCACGCGAGCTCCCACGCAGCTAACAGAGCTCTCAAGCTCGCTCTCAAGATTTCGGTCACTTTCTTCCTCCTCCATCATGTCCGCTCCTCAGCAGCAGCGAGAAGGTGAGTTCATGAGTTGTTTCAGGTGTTCAAACAGTGACTGATTGTTACTCCTCACAGTGGATGGATGGAGGGAACCCGCTGGTCGTGATGAACACGGCACAGCTGTTGCTGGCGATCATCTTTACCTGTGGGGCGGATACCAGGATGGAAAGCCTAAGGTGCACGATAGCGCTGAGAAGCGTCAGTTTTTCTCCAGTGTGGAGGTGTTCGACGTGAACTCTGGTTGCTGGGAGCAGCGCACCACTAGTGGAACACCTCCACTGGGAGTGTGGGGCTATTCCTGTGTTGCTGTCAGGAATAAGCTGCACTATTTCGGTGGTTACTGTGGTCACAGTGGCTGCTACCACAACAGTGTTCACACACTGAGCACCTCCACCCTGCAATGGAGGATGTTGGCTCCCTCAACAACAGAAGATGGGTCACCAATGCAGAAGTACAGGTGTGGAATGGTGCACTTCACTGATGGAGAGGAGGACCTCTTGTATGTGGTGGGAGGGCGGGGTCCTGCTGTCCCATCATCACCACAACATGGAGCACAGTATCAAAAAGTGTATGGTAATGTATGTACCAATGAACAACACATTTTCTCTCTGTCCACAAGTGAGTGATACTGTGTTGTCTCAGTATAGTCCTCTTATAGTATAGTGAGTAGCCTCGTTCATAGACCCATCTCTCATAATGAGAGAGATGATAATACATGTTGTCTCAAAGTTACTGTTTATGTGTTATAACTAATGAGTTGTTATTGTCCTCCAGATGATGGGTGGAGCTCACCAGTAGTCACAGGACAAGCTCCTCCTCCATGTTATTGGTTCACACTAACAACAGTGGAAGGGAAGAGGGCTGCTATGTTTGGTGGTCTCACTCCATCAAGCAGCTGCTCTGATGATTTGTATATTGTAGATCTGGAGAGACATTCTGTGGTGAGTGCTGTAGTCACTGTATGAATAGTATAGCACTGATTCACTCTTGTGTGATCTGATCACATCATATTGATCTCATAATCACTGATACACACAATCATTATAATACATTCTTCATACATATCATCATTTGAGTATTCATTGCTCCAATCTTGCACAACATCAGTGTATCAAGCATATTGCATTAGTCTATAGCCTGTGATATTTCTAGGAGTCTATGATATCTTTGTCTTCTCAGAACTGGAGCAAGATCAAGAAACCAGTTAGTCAGTCTGTCCAATGGCCTGAGGGGAGAAATGCCCATGCTGCATCACACATTACTGGTCCTGTGTTTGTGATGAGTGGAGGAGATGGTGGTTCTACACTGAGTGATATGTGGTTATATGATACTAACCAATGGATCAAGGTATTTCACATGAATTTAGTTACAACCTGCACATTGTGAATGTGCTCACACATTGTCTACTAACAAGATGATCATGACATTTCACAGAATGATGAACTGTACAATAGACTAATTAACTGCTTTCTTGTTGTTATTACTTATTATTGGTTATTAACTTAGTTATAACTAATTAACTTGGTTGTGGTTTGATGTGTGTGAGGAATAGTTCCACTTGACTTGAGAACTTTATAATTTGATTCTATTATAATGAGATACTGTACATGTCATGTAGTATTGTATGGTTCATATAATGTGTTGTTTTATTGTGTTCTATAGCTACCATCACTACCTGATTCAGTGACACGACGATACTGGCACTCAGTGTCAGTGTTGCATCTAGGAGCCCACTGTGTCTGGATACTAGTGTTTGGAGGATTGGCGCACAAGGCTGGCACTAGTATTATAGAGCTAAGTGAGCACAGTGTGTGTCCATGCAGTAATCAGCAGTAGCTACAGCAGCTGATGCACACACTGACAGTGGTGGACTGCACATAACAGCTCATCTCCTCCATACAGTCCAGGACACTAGTGGGCAGTGGTGTGTGGAGAGAGTGATGGAGAGAGAGACACTGAGCAACAACACAGAGTACCAGAAGAGACTGAGAGAGGCCAGGATAAAGGGACCAGTACCTGTACAAGAGGCTAGAGACAGGATGAGACTGATAGAACTAGACACTGAGCATAGACAGCTACAGCAACAGGTTAGTGTGACCATTGGTCAGATCTAGATACAGTCAATAATGTAGAGTGTGTAGTGAGTGAGCTGTTTCCTTCATTAGCTACAGAAGAGTGAGCAAACAATAAAGTCTCGTCAGAGGAGGATCAGAGAGGTGGAGGAGGAGGTTAGAGTGCTCAGACTCCAGGTGCAGGATTAGTTGGGCGTGGCCCGACCTCAGCCTTAACGGGAGGTCGGGTGTCACGCGTTCACAAAAGTTGTCCTGAGGGCTTGTATGTTACTTGTACCATTATTGTCATGATTATTATTAAAACAACAATGATTATCATTAAGCTAAGTGCAGCTGAAGTAGAGTTCAAGCGTGGTTGAAGTGTTAAGGCGGTCCTTCATAGAAGCATAGCCTAGGTCTCTACCAGCACGAATCACACACTCTCTCTCATCACCAGTACTAGTAGCCATTACGATTGTTAGTGTTGTCATGGATATGATGTAGTAGGCAGGTACTCTTGTTAAAGTGCATGTATAATGTAGTGCGGTGAACATGTCTTGTAGAAACTATTGAAATACTGCAATCTGATTGGTGCTGCACCAAATCGTGCAGTAGAACGAATAAGGTGAACGCGTGACACCCGACCTCCCGTTAAGGCTGAGGTCGGGCCACGCCCAACTAGTGCAGGATCAGGTGAAGCAGGTGTGTGTGGTTGGTGACAGTGGTTGATGTGTTGTGGTGTTCACAGCAGCATGAGACCAATATTGATGAGAGAGATGAGAAACATGACAAACACGGTTAGTAACAATCACACACACACACACACACACACACACATGTGCGCACATGCATGTGTGCTTCATGTAATGATATTCATCACTGAACTGTGGTTTGTGGTTATGTTGACAATCTACCTTTATATGTCTTCTTTTTCTCCTCAAACAGAATCACACAATGAGGCAGAACCACAGACCTCAGAGACATCACTTGAACTCACCTCAGAAGATGGTAACCACACACTGAGGCACACTCACCTACTACCTCTTCTCTCTTATACTCTCTCTCTCTTTACTTTCACTCCCTCCCTCCCTCTCTCTCCCTCCCTCCCTCTTTTCCTCCCTCCCTTTCTCCCTCTCTTCCTCCCTCCCTTTCTCCCTCTCTCGCTCCCTTCCTCTCTCTCCCTCTCTTCCTCCCTCCCTCTCTTCCTCCCTCTCTCCCTCCCTCCCTCCCTCTCTCCCTCCCTCCCTCTTTTCCTCCCTCCCTTTCTCCCTCTCTTCCTCCCTCCCTTTCTCCCTCTCTCGCTCCCTTCCTCTCTCTCCCTCTCTTCCTCCCTCCCTCTCTTCCTCCCTCTCTCCCTCCCTCCCTCCCTCCCCCTCTCTCTCTCTCCCTTAGTCATTCATGCTTATGAAGACAGCCTTCGACTTAGCAAGAAGAGAGAGCAGGAGCTAATGGACAAGCTCAATGCTGCTCAGCGTGATTCACAGGAGAAGGATCAGAAGTGTTCTAAACTAGAGGATGATGTGTATGGCATGCAGAAGAAGATGGCTGCTAGCAGAGACGACTATGAACAGCAACAAGAGCTGCTAGAGAAACTGCAACAAAAGAGTAAGTAGACTGTGATGGGAGGAGTCTGCATGTGGAATGTGTTCTCATTGTAGCTGCGCAGACTAAGCTAGCAAGTGACGAGACCACACAGGTGGACCTCACTGCAGATGGTGAGTATCTCTATACTGCAGCTCTGCATCTCACTGTATGCACACTGTGATAGTCATCCATGAGTATGAGACCAAGCTGACAGCTAGTGAGGAGGAACAGCAAGAGCTTCTAAGAGTATTAGAGCAAACCAAGAGAATGGCCTATGCTAGAGATCAACAGATCTCAATGTTGGAAAGTGATGGTCAACTGATGCTAGAGAAATGTGAGTATTAGAGTGAGTGATTAATGTCTTGTTACTGTATTCCACAGTTGATCAACTGAAAATCAGCTACAAACAACTGCTTCACAAACAAGAACTCTCACTCAGTGCTGGCAATCAAGAAAATGGTGAGTGATGCTGCCCAGCTCACAGCTGCTGCTAGTAGCTCACTATACTGTAGCTATCAAACCAAGGTGTGTTATGGAAGCTGGAGTGCAAGCAGATTATTTAGCAGTTGCTCCAGGTAAGCTACTAATGCATCTCCTTCAGTTTGTGACTGTGCATGTGGTGCAGACTTCCTGCATGGTGTCGAAGTGTACAGGGAGACTGTACTGGAGGTTGTGGGAGACAAGCCTCAGAAAGTAGAGTGGCCTGGCTATGGGTTCTTCATTGAGATCCCTGAAGGTGCTGTTCCTCCTGGAGTGACTGTCAGTGTGGGCGTGAAGGTGATTCCAGCCGGCCAGTTTGAGTTCCCTGAGAACAGGCAGTTGATCAGTGCCATCTACTGGGTCTCATCCAGCATAGAGTTCATAAAAGAGGTGTCTGTCAACATACAGCATTGCGCTGTTGTACGCAGTGAGGATCAATGCTCCCAATTCAAGTTCATCATCGCCAAGTGCTCACAGAGTCAGCTGCCGTACAGATTCCGTGAACGAGAGGGATTGTTCAGCTCACACACTCAGTATGGAGCCATCAAGCTGAAGCAGTTCTCATTACTAGGAGAAACAGCACCAGAGGATACAGACACACTCTGTACAGCCTTCATGTTCTACAAGCAACGACTAGCCAGTCCTCTGACTGCTGTTGATTTCCACTTTGTGGTTGTGAGGGATCTTGAGCCTAATCTACAGGTATAAATATGCATGAAGCTAAT
This sequence comes from Haliclona indistincta, assembly GCA_964017065.1. Lineage (NCBI taxonomy): Eukaryota > Metazoa > Porifera > Demospongiae > Haplosclerida > Chalinidae > Haliclona > Haliclona indistincta. The sequence goes on along the minus strand of OZ024789.1, from coordinate 12,750,600 downwards.
GATATTGAGCCATATCTTACTGATCGAAGCAATGTACTATACATGTACTGACATAATTATGCCTCGGTGGGCGGAGCCACGGGGCATACAGTAATCGTGGTGTCAGTCAGTCATTCTGTCAGTCAGTCTGTCGCAACGATTTCTCATAGCTCGCTGAAAACTAATCGCTGAAACAAGCAGCACGGGTAGAAATCGATACTTGCTCGGATTTGAATTTTCAGAAGTTTGATTTTAAAGCTTAGTGCGTAAGTTACTGTGTGAATTGCTCACGGCTGGTTCGGTTTTGTAGCGCACGCTGAAAGTTAAGCTCTGAAACTAGCAATGCAAGTAGAGCACGGTATTATCTCGCTTTCGAACATGTGAAAACTTTATACGAAGCTTAGTTCCTGAGTTATGGCGCTATTTGTTCACCATTGCTGGCGATCTGGACTTCTTCACTGGAGGCAAACTTGCTGTCCACAGTTGACTGCCTAGAAGCTGATAGGTTAGAATTTACTACAGGATAGCAGCGCAGGTCCAGAGAAATTATGTAAGCAAGCTGTGGAGCTATCTCGCTCGTGGTATGCGTGTAACTGCTGTGCTGTGCTAAACACTGTAGACACGCCCAGTTGAATTGTGGTTAGCACTGATTGGCTTCTGATTGCATAACTAAAGCACTGCATTGTGATTGCTGTACATAAATCCTGTATACATGCATCTGCAGTTGCTGTGTTTGTGGAATGGTGGATAGTTGTGTTTGTGGATAATGTGTCATTCCACCGAGGCATCTGCACCTTAGGTGCTTCATTTATTTTTAGAAAGTGAGACAGAGATATGAACTGTGGAATGAGGACCAAACAACATTTGAGATTGTCATTGATAATGATACTGGTCCTGCTATTGAGCTAGATCAACAGGAAGAAAAGATAGAGCAATGGAAAATAGTTCCTCTATCATCTCCCTCTCAGGTATATTAACATGGCACACTGCATGTAGTCTAATAACGTAACACATGATCTGTGAACCTTTATTAGATTTCTAAATCTTCAATATTAAACTTCAAAATTGGTAAACGGATTCCACACTGTGGATTTGAGTTCCAGCTGTTGTCAGCCCATGAAGCGGCTCATATTAGTCACAAGATGGTTGTTACTGGAGTGTCAAGTCTCAAAGCTTTTCAAATACTTTATCCTCAGACAGAAGGTAAGAGATGATTGATTATTGTGTGTACATAATATCATATAACATCCATGTAGTTCTTTCAACAACCTTGAGACCAGCAGCAGTGCCCCAGACACCAGCAGCAGTGCCCCAGACACCAGCAGCAGTGCCCCAGACACCAGCAGCAGTGCCCCAGACACCAGCAGCAGTGCCCCAGACACCAGCAGCAGTGCCCCAGACACCAGCAGCAGTGCCCCAGACACCAGCAGCAGTGCCCCAGACACCAACAGTAGTGCCCCATACATTAAGATGTAAGTCACATGATGGCCTTGTTTGTTTATATTACTGATGATAAACTCTTATACAGCCAAGTCTCCATCAACTGCTGATCTGATGGTTCATGTTGCAACTAAAGTACCAACCAAGTGGTACCTAGTAGGAATAATGCTGAGTATCGAGACATCTACACTGGACTCATTCAAGGCTCAAACTAATGATCAAATTGAGCTTTTCATTGAGGTGTTTAAGGAATGGAAACGAGCCGAAACGGTTCCCTACACCTGGAGCACTATCATCACTGCTCTAGACACAGTTGGTGAGAAGAAAACAGCAACTGAGCTCAAGGAATGGTTGGTCACAAGCTGACTGATAGTCACTCACTCTGCATGATGTGCTGACTATAGCTATATCACACACACACTTATAGACTATATTACACACTTCACTTGTAGCCTCATTAACAAGCTATTTTCATGTATTAGTAAATTATTTACAAAAATTGCTTGTAATAAAAAATCAAATTAAATACAGAATCTTCTAAAGTCTCTTCTCCTTCACTCGACTGGTGTGTGTGCTCTACAGCTCATCTTTGGTAGCTGGTTCCTCAGACTGAGGGAAAGATTAGGATAACTCAGTAAACACTGCATGTATATCTCTGTAAACCTGCTGTATAATCTAGTAATCTCTTGCGTATAGGCAGTATACTGTTTGACACACAGGACGAAAAGTTGAATTTGAGTTGTATTTGATTGGTATCACATGTATATCACAGATGATAGGTCATATGTGACACACTATTGCACTGTATCAAATATGGATCACACACAAGGGATGTTTGATTCATGTTTGTCAGCAGTCACAGCTATGTCACACATGATATCATATGTGATACATCTGCACTACAGCTGACCACATGCTATCATTCATGTATTGTACATGTGTTTCATGTTAGTCAAATAAATATCACAACTGAAATAAAATTAAAAATCACTAGAGCATGGTAACAGAAGTATTATGGTTTTAATCTATCATCTGTTGAAGGAGAATGGTGTACCAAAGAGAAGATCAATAGAAAGTGAAAGAAGAAGAAGAGTGTATCTGAAACTGTATACGGACGACAAATCAAGTTGTCAGTCCGTTTTGATCTATCGGATCTCATCAGTACAGTCAATCAGATTAAGAGGCAAGAGATAGAGAGAGAAGAGAAAAAGACAAAAGAGTAGGAGAGAGATTACTGATTCCATGGTGCAATGCTTGAAAGAGAAAAATCCAAGTAAAGTCTCATTAACACACTACCATGCATATGTCATCAAGCACTCACCAGATACAGATGTATTTATTGGCAAGCAATCAGACTTCATTGACTATCACCCATATTACACACATCAAACATTCAATGCAATAAAGGACTACATTGTACTCAAATATTATATTGGTGTTTAATATCACATTAATAATGAAACAAGACATGAATTGGACACTTGGATATCAGATTTTAATAGTGGTTATAATTATGCTAGATTGTTATTGTAAGGAACTTCATTCAAGCATACAGTACAATCATTGTAAGGAAGTTTATTCAAGCATACCTGTTTGTTATTGTAAGGAAGTTTATTCAAGCATACCTGTTTGTTATTGTAAGGAAGTTTATTCAAGCATACCTGTTTGTTATTGTAAGGAAGTTTATTCAAGCATACCTGTTTGTTATTGTAAGGTAGTTTATTCAAGCATACCTGATTGTTATTGTAAGGAAGTTTATTCAAGCATACCTGTTTGTTACTGTAAGTAAGTTTATTCAAGCATACCTGTTTGTTATTGTAAGGAAGTTTATTCAAGCATACCTGTTTGTTATTGTAAGGTAGTTTATTCAAGCATACCTGTTTGTTATTGTAAGGAAGTTTATTCAAGCATACCTGTTTGTTATTGTAAGGAAGTTTATTCAAGCATACCTGTTTGTTATTGTAAGGAAGTTTATTCAAGCATACCTGTTTGTTATTGTAAGGAAGTTTATTCAAGCATACAGTACATACACATCAGGCAAGAATTTATCAGATTCTTTCACACAGTCAAAAATGACTATTTCACATTCATTGTTTGACATGACATTCTACAATAATAATCTTTTACCAACCCACCAAACACTTAACCCTTAGTTACCACATGCCCAAAGTAATATTGAAAATAAAGTTAAAGCAGCTGTGGACAGACATACATTGTACATCTGTTTCGGACTCATTCTGACCTCTTCAGCACAGCATAGCTTGCATAACTCTTTGAGCTCTGAAAAGTTGTAAAAATACAACCCGACTTAGTATTCATGGTAAGTGCCCACTTTAATAATTATTAATAACACAAGTTATAATGGTTATTGTACAGGAAATGAGATGCAGGCGGCATTCAAGTACCGTGAAACCACCCCCTCTGTCGGCACGGAAGCGGAACTTTCATCTTTACAAGTTTCCGGTTTCGGGCCTTTGAGGATCAAAGGATCTAGCGACTGAAGAACTCTTTTTTTTTTTTTTTTTTTTTTTTTTAAGGAGACAGATATGAACTGTGTGGATGATAAGATATGTTTGTAGTGTCTGTGTGTGTCTAGCCGAAGGGGCCTGAGCCGCTTGCAAGAGGATGAAGCGAGCGAGCAAGCGAGATAGCTAGCTGCACTTACTTCTGTCTATTGGTCAATGGCAAGCATTCAGAACTGGTAGGAATTACTGGCGCAGTCATCTAAATGTACCTGGATAGCTGCAATCAGTCACACAATCCGGAAACGCTGCGTACAAGAGCGCTCGAAAATCGCCATCGTTTCAGACCAGAAGAAACCACGCCTACAGTGACACGCCCAACAACGGGCTGACGTGCCTGGTCGTCAACGCGTGGGTGCACGGGTTAAGGTCACGTGCTCCTCCCCAGCTAGCTCAGTTGTCAAAGCAAGGTTATGGCACACAAATAAGCAATATTATGTAGAACTATAGTAAATGCTGTCGACTGGGTATAGTACATAATTCATAATTATTTTGCCTCGGTGGGCGGAGCCACGAGGCATACTGTAATCGCGTTGTCTGTCTGTCTGTTACACCATTTTTGCGGTGCACGCTGAACGGTGAGCTCTGAAACTTGCAATGCAGGTATAACTCGACATTATCTCGGTTGTGTATTAGCGAAAGTTCGATGCAAAGCTTTGTTCTAGAGTTATGACGTGGTTTGCTCACCTAGATGGCTTTGCTGACGATCAGGACTTCTCAGAAAACAAAACTACTCACAGCAGACTGCCTAGTAGCTTGTAGGTTAAATTTATACTACATGATGGCAGCGCAGGTCCGTAGACACTGCGCGAGGAAGCTACTTGTAACCAGAACCAGGCAGGCTGCTGCCATTCAATGCATAGGCACGCCCAGTTAATTAAAATAATATTAATAATTACTCAGCACTGTTTGGCTTCTGATTGCATAACAACAAGTTTGCTATATTGCTTCAGCTCGTGCTATATTCGAATGCTGGCAGCTGAATATGAATCCTACTCTGTTATAGCATTACATGCTCAAATTTTAACATCCACCGAGGCATAACCCGCACCAATGGTGCATTTTCCTTGTCATCGTTGTAAGTCAAGGAACCAATATAGTGTGCTTACATACTGTGAGACGATATAGTGTGTGCATGTGTACCTTGTTAGTATAAGCTAGCTAATAATACACTGACTAGTAAGTATAAGCTAACTAATAATACACTGACTAGTAAGTATAAGCTAGCTAATAATACACTGACTAGTAAGTATAAGCTAGCTAATAATACACTGAATAGTAAGTATAAGCTAGCTAATAATACACTGACTAGTAAGTATAAGCTAGCTAATAATACACTGACTAGTAAGTATAAGCTAGCTAATAATACACTGACTAGTAAGTATAAGCTAGCTAATAATACAATGACTAGTAAGTATAAGCTAACTAATAATACACTGACTAGTAAGTATAAGCTAACTAATAATACACTGACTAGTAAGTAAAAGCTAACTAATAATACACTGACTAGTAAGTATAAGCTAACTAATAATACACTGACTAGTAAGTATAAGCTAGCTAATAATACACTGACTAGTAAGTATAAGCTAGCTAATAATACACTGACTAGTAAGTATAAGCTAACTAATAATACACTGACTAGTAAGTATAAGCTAACTAATAATACACTGACTAGTAAGTATAAGCTAACTAATAATACACTGACTAGTAAGTATAAGCTAACTAATAATACACTGACTAGTAAGTATAAGCTAACTAATAATACACTGACTAGTAAGTATAAGCTAGCTAATAATACACTGACTAGTAAGTATAAGCTAACTAATAATACACTGACTAGTAAGTATTAGCTAACTAATAATACACTGACTAGTAAGTATAAGCTAACTAATAATACACTGACTAGTAAGTATAAGCTAACTAATAATACACTGACTAGTAAGTATAAGCTAACTAATAATACACTGACTAGTAAGTATAAGCTAGCTAATAATACACTGACTAGTAAGTATAAGCTAACTAATAATACACTGACTAGTAAGTATAAGCTAGCTAATAATACACTGACTAGTAAGTATAAGCTAGCTAATAATACACTGACTAGTAAGTATAAGCTAACTAATAATACACTGACTAGTAAGTATAAGCTAGCTAATAATACACTGACTAGTAAGTATAAGCTAGCTAATAATACACTGACTAGTAAGTATAAGCTAGCTAATAATACACTGACTAGTAAGTATAAGCTAACTAATAATACACTGACTAGTAAGTATAAGCTAACTAATAATACACTGACTAGTAAGTATAAGCTAACTAATAATACACTGACTAGTAAGTATAAGCTAACTAATAAAAGTAAAGTAAAAAAGTTTTAATAAAAAAAACTAAAAAGTGTAGGGATGACTCTTGCAAAAGTAAAGGAACAAGATGGAATAATGCTTGCAAAAGTAAAAGAACAAGATGGGATGATGCTTGCAAAAGTAAAGGAACAAGATGGGATAATGCTTGCAAAAGTAAAAGAACAAGATGGGATGATGCTTGCAAAAGTAAAGGAACAAGATGGAATAATGCTTGCAAATGTAAAAGTCCCAAGTATCCCTACATCAGCGGCTTGCTGCGATGACGTTCAACTGACAAAATTGATGCGGAATCCTTTTCCTACACCTTTTACAACCGTCAATTACTTCATCGGACTGCGTCCTCCTAAACACAGATACCTCTAGTTATTTACAACCGTCAATTACTTCATCGGACTGCGTCCTCCAAACACAGATACCTCTAGCTATTTACAACTGTCAACTACTTCATCGGACTGCGTCCTCCTAAACAGATACCTCTATATTTATTTACAACCGTCAATTACTTCATCGGACTGCGTCCTCCTTCAAGCCGCTGATGTAGGGATACTTGGGACTTTTACATTTGCAAGCATTATTCCATCTTGTTCCTTTACTTTTGCAAGCATCATCCCATCTTGTTCTTTTACTTTTGCAAGCATTATCCCATCTTGTTCCTTTACTTTTGCAAGCATCATCCCATCTTGTTCTTTTACTTTTGCAAGCATTATTCCATCTTGTTCCTTTACTTTTGCAAGAGTCATCCCTACACTTTTTAGTTTTTTTTATTAAAACTTTTTTACTTTACTTGTTCCTGTTACTTTTTTGATCACTATCAGTTTAAAATTATCAGCTGTATTCTATGCTAGCTGTTATTTCATTTTTACAACTCTGTGAGCAGCAGTTACTAGCTAGTAGATGAGAAGGTGCATAACCTCTATAGTCAGAGAGTCAAGGAACATGGAATGTTATTATCGGCAATCACGAAAAGGTTCAATTAGTTAGAGAGGTTGAGTTGACAACGTGATATTTCCTAGCACTGTAATGGATGAAGAAGAGACTAATGCTGACAACTCAGTGGAACACTATGGTGATCATGGCTGGAAGACTCTGAGTCCGCCGGGATAGAGGATTCGCCGGAGTAGACACGCCTAGTAGAGCCTTGTTGATGGCGATATCACGATCACAGAGGCTACTAGCCATTTAAAATGACCAACGTCCAGTTGTCAACAGCACAGGGGTCCTATAGGTACAGCTCACGCCACGTAGCTAGTGTAAGAAACCTAGCCTGCTAGATCGGGTAGCATCACCGTCGTCCGGTTCGCGCCTACCGTGGGTCATGATGACAGCATAGACAGATCAGTGTTACCCAGGGTATGGTATACTGCTTCTTCATACCTCTAGGCTCTAGCTTGCGCGCTGAAGCGCCCATGAGCAGAGAGAAAGCGAGAACCGAGCTCACTTTCAAAACTGATATGGGCGGAGTCAATGATCAGCAGCGACAAGAGGGTTAATTAATGGAGTCGCTCTTCTACAGCCCAAAACGGTCCAAAAACCATGTTTTTCAAGGATTACTCGCTTCTGGTAGTGTTTGGATCCTATCTAAGCACTAAGTGCACTACCCCAGATATATACACGTGCGATGGTGCAGGTTTGATAGTGATTCGTTCACTCAGGACAGCGCTAGGCTTGTCAAAAGAAGAAGAAGAAGAAGAAGAAGAAGAAGAAAGAAGATGAACAATTCGCGTGGGCGGCGATTTTGTTTTACCTCTTTAGAAACGTCTGCCAGCTTCGCCAAAGGTATTTCCATGCTCAGAACAATTGCCTGATCAATCCTAGATGTCTGGAATTTCGATAAACGCTAAAACAGCGAAGATCTGCAACTTGCTCCCTGAGAGTCGCCATCTTGATTTTCGTCGTCGAGCAAGCAATCCCGGCGACTTTCATGGACTTCCTACAAGCGCTTACATTTCAGATTCCCTCAGAGATAGTTAAAATGCAGTAGAAATGTATAACAAAAGAGATATGTGCGAAAACTAATTTTCACACATGAGTTGCCGCCATCTTAATTCGTGGTCATCCCTACATATCATTGCCTATCGGCAATGATAATACACTGACTAGTAAGCATAAGCTAACTAATAATACACTGACTAGTAAGTATAAGCTAACTAATAATACACTGACTAGTAAGTATATAAGCTAACTAATAATACACTGACTAGTAAGTATAAGATAGCTAATAATACACTGACTAGTAAGTATAAGCTAACTAATAATACACTGACTAGTAAGTATAAGCTAGCTAATAATACACTGACTAGTCAGTATAAGCTAGCTAATAATACACTGACTAGTAAGTATAAGCTAGCTAATAATTCACTGACTAGTAAGTATAAGCTAACTAATAATACACAGACTAGTAAGTATAAGCTAGCTAATAATACACTGACTAGTAAGTATAAGCTAGCTAATAATACACTGACTAGTAAGTATAAGCTAGCTAATAATACACTGACTAGTAAGTATATAAGCTAACTAATAATACACAGACTAGTAAGCATAAGCTAACTAATAATACACTGACTAGTAAGTATAAGCTAACTAATAATACACTGACTAGTAAGTATAAGCTAACTAATAATACACTGACTAGTAAGTATAAGCTAACTAATAATACACTGACTAGTAAGTATAAGCTAACTAATAATACACTGACTAGTAAGTATAAGCTAACTAATAATACACTGACTAGTAAGCATAAGCTAACTAATAATACACTGACTAGTAAGTATAAGCTAACTAATAATACACTGACTAGTAAGTATATAAGCTAACTAATAATACACTGACTAGTAAGTATATGCTAGCTAATAATACACTGACTAGTAAGTATAAGCTAGCTAATAATACACTGACTAGTAAGTATATAAGCTAACTAATAATACACTGACTAGTAAGTATAAGATAGCTAATAATACACTGACTAGTAAGTATAAGCTAACTAATAATACACAGACTAGTAAGTATAAGCTAGCTAATAATACACTGACTAGTCAGTATAAGCTAGCTAATAATACACTGACTAGTAAGTATAAGCTAGCTAATAATTCACTGACTAGTAAGTATAAGCTAACTAATAATACACAGACTAGTAAGTATAAGCTAGCTAATAATACACTGACTAGTAAGTATAAGCTAGCTAATAATACACTGACTAGTAAGTATAAGCTAGCTAATAATACACTGACTAGTAAGTATATAAGCTAACTAATAATACACTGACTAGTAAGCATAAGCTAACTAATAATACACTGACTAGTAAGTATAAGCTAACTAATAATACACTGACTAGTAAGTATATAAGCTAACTAATAATACACTGACTAGTAAGTATAAGCTAGCTAATAATACACTGACTAGTCAGTATAAGCTAGCTAATAATACACTGACTAGTAAGTATAAGCTAGCTAATAATACACTGACTAGTAAGTATAAGCTAACTAATAATACACTGACTAGTAAGCATAAGCTAACTAATAATACACTGACTAGTAAGTATAAGCTAACTAATAATACACTGACTAGTAAGTATATAAGCTAACTAATAATACACTGACTAGTAAGTATAAGCTAGCTAATAATACACTGACTAGTAAGTATAAGCTAGCTAATAATACACTGACTAGTAAGTATATAAGCTAACTAATAATACACTGACTAGTAAGTATAAGATAGCTAATAATACACTGACTAGTAAGTATAAGCTAACTAATAATACACTGACTAGTAAGTATAAGCTAGCTAATAATACACTGACTAGTAAGTATATAAGCTAACTAATAATACACTGACTAGTAAGTATAAGCTAGCTAATAATACACTGACTAGTAAGTATAAGCTAGCTAATAATACACTGACTAGTAAGTATATAAGCTAACTAATAATACACTGACTAGTAAGTATAAGCTAACTAATAATACACTGACTAGTAAGTATAAGCTAGCTAATAATACACTGACTAGTCAGTATAAGCTAGCTAATAATACACTGACTAGTAAGTATAAGCTAGCTAATAATTCACTGACTAGTAAGTATAAGCTAACTAATAATACACAGACTAGTAAGTATAAGCTAGCTAATAATACACTGACTAGTAAGTATAAGCTAGCTAATAATACACTGACTAGTAAGTATAAGCTAGCTAATAATACACTGACTAGTAAGTATATAAGCTAACTAATAATACACTGACTAGTAAGCATAAGCTAACTAATAATACACTGACTAGTAAGTATAAGCTAACTAATAATACACTGACTAGTAAGTATAAGCTAACTAATAATACACTGACTAGTAAGTATAAGCTAACTAATAATACACTGACTAGTAAGTATAAGCTAACTAATAATACACTGACTAGTAAGTATAAGCTAACTAATAATACACTGACTAGTAAGCATAAGCTAACTAATAATACACTGACTAGTAAGTATAAGCTAACTAATAATACACTGACTAGTAAGTATATAAGCTAACTAATAATACACTGACTAGTAAGTATAAGCTAGCTAATAATACACTGACTAGTAAGTATAAGCTAGCTAATAATACACTGACTAGTAAGTATATAAGCTAACTAATAATACACTGACTAGTAAGTATAAGATAGCTAATAATACACTGACTAGTAAGTATAAGCTAACTAATAATACACTGACTAGTAAGTATAAGCTAGCTAATAATACACTGACTAGTCAGTATAAGCTAGCTAATAATACACTGACTAGTAAGTATAAGCTAGCTAATAATTCACTGACTAGTAAGTATAAGCTAACTAATAATACACAGACTAGTAAGTATAAGCTAGCTAATAATACACTGACTAGTAAGTATAAGCTAGCTAATAATACACTGACTAGTAAGTATAAGCTAGCTAATAATACACTGACTAGTAAGTATATAAGCTAACTAATAATACACTGACTAGTAAGCATAAGCTAACTAATAATACACTGACTAGTAAGTATAAGCTAACTAATAATACACTGACTAGTAAGTATAAGCTAACTAATAATACACTGACTAGTAAGTATAAGCTAACTAATAATACACTGACTAGTAAGTATAAGCTAACTAATAATACACTGACTAGTAAGTATAAGCTAACTAATAATACACTGACTAGTAAGCATAAGCTAACTAATAATACACTGACTAGTAAGTATAAGCTAACTAATAATACACTGACTAGTAAGTATATAAGCTAACTAATAATACACTGACTAGTAAGTATAAGCTAGCTAATAATACACTGACTAGTAAGTATAAGCTAGCTAATAATACACTGACTAGTAAGTATATAAGCTAACTAATAATACACTGACTAGTAAGTATAAGATAGCTAATAATACACTGACTAGTAAGTATAAGCTAACTAATAATACACTGACTAGTAAGTATAAGCTAGCTAATAATACACTGACTAGTCAGTATAAGCTAGCTAATAATACACTGACTAGTAAGTATAAGCTAACTAATAATACACTGACTAGTAAGTATAAGCTAACTAATAATACACTGACTAGTAAGTATAAGCTAACTAATAATACACTGACTAGTAAGCATAAGCTAACTAATAATACACTGACTAGTAAGTATAAGCTAACTAATAATACACTGACTAGTAAGTATATAAGCTAACTAATAATACACTGACTAGTAAGTATATGCTAGCTAATAATACACTGACTAGTAAGTATAAGCTAGCTAATAATACACTGACTAGTAAGTATAAGATAGCTAATAATACACTGACTAGTAAGTATAAGCTAACTAATAATACACTGACTAGTAAGTATAAGCTAGCTAATAATACACTGACTAGTAAGTATATAAGCTAACTAATAATACACTGACTAGTAAGTATAAGCTAGCTAATAATACACTGACTAGTAAGTATAAGCTAGCTAATAATACACTGACTAGTAAGTATATAAGCTAACTAATAATACACTGACTAGTAAGTATAAGATAGCTAATAATACACTGACTAGTAAGTATAAGCTAACTAATAATACACTGACTAGTAAGTATAAGCTAGCTAATAATACACTGACTAGTCAGTATAAGCTAGCTAATAATACACTGACTAGTAAGTATAAGCTAACTAATAATACACTGACTAGTAAGTATAAGCTAACTAATAATACACTGACTAGTAAGTATAAGCTAACTAATAATACACTGACTAGTAAGCATAAGCTAACTAATAATACACTGACTAGTAAGTATAAGCTAACTAATAATACACTGACTAGTAAGTATATAAGCTAACTAATAATACACTGACTAGTAAGTATATGCTAGCTAATAATACACTGACTAGTAAGTATAAGCTAGCTAATAATACACTGACAAGTAAGTATATAAGCTAACTAATAATACACTGACTAGTAAGTATAAGATAGCTAATAATACACTGACTAGTAAGTATAAGCTAACTAATAATACACTGACTAGTAAGTATAAGCTAGCTAATAATACACTGACTAGTAAGTATATAAGCTAACTAATAATACACTGACTAGTAAGTATAAGCTAGCTAATAATACACTGACTAGTAAGTATAAGCTAGCTAATAATACACTGACTAGTAAGTATATAAGCTAACTAATAATACACTGACTAGTAAGTATAAGATAGCTAATAATACACTGACTAGTAAGTATAAGCTAACTAATAATACACTGACTAGTAAGTATAAGCTAGCTAATAATACACTGACTAGTCAGTATAAGCTAGCTAATAATACACTGACTAGTAAGTATAAGCTAGCTAATAATTCACTGACTAGTAAGTATAAGCTAACTAATAATACACAGACTAGTAAGTATAAGCTAGCTAATAATACACTGACTAGTAAGTATAAGCTAGCTAATAATACACTGACTAGTAAGTATAAGCTAGCTAATAATACACTGACTAGTAAGTATATAAGCTAACTAATAATACACTGACTAGTAAGCATAAGCTAACTAATAATACACTGACTAGTAAGTATAAGCTAACTAATAATACACTGACTAGTAAGTATAAGCTAACTAATAATACACTGACTAGTAAGTATAAGCTAACTAATAATACACTGACTAGTAAGTATAAGCTAACTAATAATACACTGACTAGTAAGTATAAGCTAACTAATAATACACTGACTAGTAAGCATAAGCTAACTAATAATACACTGACTAGTAAGTATAAGCTAACTAATAATACACTGACTAGTAAGTATATAAGCTAACTAATAATACACTGACTAGTAAGTATAAGCTAGCTAATAATACACTGACTAGTAAGTATAAGCTAGCTAATAATACACTGACTAGTAAGTATATAAGCTAACTAATAATACACTGACTAGTAAGTATAAGATAGCTAATAATACACTGACTAGTAAGTATAAGCTAGCTAATAATACACTGACTAGAAAGTATAAGCTAGCTAATAATACACTGACTAGTAAGTATATAAGCTAACTAATAATACACTGACTAGTAAGCATAAGCTAACTAATAATACACTGACTAGTAAGTATAAGCTAACTAATAATACACTGACTAGTAAGTATAAGCTAACTAATAATACACTGACTAGTAAGTATAAGCTAACTAATAATACACTGACTAGTAAGTATAAGCTAACTAATAATACACTGACTAGTAAGTATAAGCTAACTAATAATACACTGACTAGTAAGCATAAGCTAACTAATAATACACTGACTAGTAAGTATAAGCTAACTAATAATACACTGACTAGTAAGTATATAAGCTAACTAATAATACACTGACTAGTAAGTATAAGCTAGCTAATAATACACTGACTAGTAAGTATAAGCTAGCTAATAATACACTGACTAGTAAGTATATAAGCTAACTAATAATACACTGACTAGTAAGCATAAGCTAACTAATAATACACTGACTAGTAAGTATAAGCTAACTAATAATACACTGACTAGTAAGTATAAGCTAACTAATAATACACTGACTAGTAAGTATAAGCTAACTAATAATACACTGACTAGTAAGTATAAGCTAACTAATAATACACTGACTAGTAAGTATAAGCTAACTAATAATACACTGACTAGTAAGCATAAGCTAACTAATAATACACTGACTAGTAAGTATAAGCTAACTAATAATACACTGACTAGTAAGTATATAAGCTAACTAATAATACACTGACTAGTAAGTATAAGCTAGCTAATAATACACTGACTAGTAAGTATAAGCTAGCTAATAATACACTGACTAGTAAGTATATAAGCTAACTAATAATACACTGACTAGTAAGTATAAGATAGCTAATAATACACTGACTAGTAAGTATAAGCTAGCTAATAATACACTGACTAGAAAGTATAAGCTAGCTAATAATACACTGACTAGTAAGTATATAAGCTAACTAATAATACACTGACTAGTAAGCATAAGCTAACTAATAATACACTGACTAGTAAGTATAAGCTAACTAATAATACACTGACTAGTAAGTATAAGCTAACTAATAATACACTGACTAGTAAGTATAAGCTAACTAATAATACACTGACTAGTAAGTATAAGCTAACTAATAATACACTGACTAGTAAGTATAAGCTAACTAATAATACACTGACTAGTAAGCATAAGCTAACTAATAATACACTGACTAGTAAGTATAAGCTAACTAATAATACACTGACTAGTAAGTATATAAGCTAACTAATAATACACTGACTAGTAAGTATAAGCTAGCTAATAATACACTGACTAGTAAGTATAAGCTAGCTAATAATACACTGACTAGTAAGTATATAAGCTAACTAATAATACACTGACTAGTAAGTATAAGATAGCTAATAATACACTGACTAGTAAGTATAAGCTAACTAATAATACACTGACTAGTAAGTATAAGCTAGCTAATAATACACTGACTAGTCAGTATAAGCTAGCTAATAATACACTGACTAGTAAGTATAAGCTAACTAATAATACACTGACTAGTAAGTATAAGCTAACTAATAATACACTGACTAGTAAGTATAAGCTAACTAATAATACACTGACTAGTAAGCATAAGCTAACTAATAATACACTGACTAGTAAGTATAAGCTAACTAATAATACACTGACTAGTAAGTATATAAGCTAACTAATAATACACTGACTAGTAAGTATATGCTAGCTAATAATACACTGACTAGTAAGTATAAGCTAGCTAATAATACACTGACTAGTAAGTATAAGATAGCTAATAATACACTGACTAGTAAGTATAAGCTAACTAATAATACACTGACTAGTAAGTATAAGCTAGCTAATAATACACTGACTAGTAAGTATATAAGCTAACTAATAATACACTGACTAGTAAGTATAAGCTAGCTAATAATACACTGACTAGTAAGTATAAGCTAGCTAATAATACACTGACTAGTAAGTATATAAGCTAACTAATAATACACTGACTAGTAAGTATAAGATAGCTAATAATACACTGACTAGTAAGTATAAGCTAACTAATAATACACTGACTAGTAAGTATAAGCTAGCTAATAATACACTGACTAGTCAGTATAAGCTAGCTAATAATACACTGACTAGTAAGTATAAGCTAACTAATAATACACTGACTAGTAAGTATAAGCTAACTAATAATACACTGACTAGTAAGTATAAGCTAACTAATAATACACTGACTAGTAAGCATAAGCTAACTAATAATACACTGACTAGTAAGTATAAGCTAACTAATAATACACTGACTAGTAAGTATATAAGCTAACTAATAATACACTGACTAGTAAGTATATGCTAGCTAATAATACACTGACTAGTAAGTATAAGCTAGCTAATAATACACTGACAAGTAAGTATATAAGCTAACTAATAATACACTGACTAGTAAGTATAAGATAGCTAATAATACACTGACTAGTAAGTATAAGCTAACTAATAATACACTGACTAGTAAGTATAAGCTAGCTAATAATACACTGACTAGTAAGTATATAAGCTAACTAATAATACACTGACTAGTAAGTATAAGCTAGCTAATAATACACTGACTAGTAAGTATAAGCTAGCTAATAATACACTGACTAGTAAGTATATAAGCTAACTAATAATACACTGACTAGTAAGTATAAGATAGCTAATAATACACTGACTAGTAAGTATAAGCTAACTAATAATACACTGACTAGTAAGTATAAGCTAGCTAATAATACACTGACTAGTCAGTATAAGCTAGCTAATAATACACTGACTAGTAAGTATAAGCTAGCTAATAATTCACTGACTAGTAAGTATAAGCTAACTAATAATACACAGACTAGTAAGTATAAGCTAGCTAATAATACACTGACTAGTAAGTATAAGCTAGCTAATAATACACTGACTAGTAAGTATAAGCTAGCTAATAATACACTGACTAGTAAGTATATAAGCTAACTAATAATACACTGACTAGTAAGCATAAGCTAACTAATAATACACTGACTAGTAAGTATAAGCTAACTAATAATACACTGACTAGTAAGTATAAGCTAACTAATAATACACTGACTAGTAAGTATAAGCTAACTAATAATACACTGACTAGTAAGTATAAGCTAACTAATAATACACTGACTAGTAAGTATAAGCTAACTAATAATACACTGACTAGTAAGCATAAGCTAACTAATAATACACTGACTAGTAAGTATAAGCTAACTAATAATACACTGACTAGTAAGTATATAAGCTAACTAATAATACACTGACTAGTAAGTATAAGCTAGCTAATAATACACTGACTAGTAAGTATAAGCTAGCTAATAATACACTGACTAGTAAGTATATAAGCTAACTAATAATACACTGACTAGTAAGTATAAGATAGCTAATAATACACTGACTAGTAAGTATAAGCTAACTAATAATACACTGACTAGTAAGTATAAGCTAGCTAATAATACACTGACTAGTCAGTATAAGCTAGCTAATAATACACTGACTAGTAAGTATAAGCTAACAAATAATACACTGACTAGTAAGTATAAGCTAACTAATAATACACTGACTAGTAAGTATAAGCTAACTAATAATACACTGACTAGTAAGCATAAGCTAACTAATAATACACTGACTAGTAAGTATAAGCTAACTAATAATACACTGACTAGTAAGTATATAAGCTAACTAATAATACACTGACTAGTAAGTATATGCTAGCTAATAATACATTGACTAGTAAGTATAAGCTAGCTAATAATACACTGACTAGTAAGTATATAAGCTAACTAATAATACACTGACTAGTAAGTATAAGATAGCTAATAATACACTGACTAGTAAGTATAAGCTAACTAATAATACACTGACTAGTAAGTATAAGCTAGCTAATAATACACTGACTAGTCAGTATAAGCTAGCTAATAATACACTGACTAGTAAGTATAAGCTAGCTAATAATTCACTGACTAGTAAGTATAAGCTAACTAATAATACACAGACTAGTAAGTATAAGCTAGCTAATAATACACTGACTAGTAAGTATAAGCTAGCTAATAATACACTGACTAGTAAGTATAAGCTAGCTAATAATACACTGACTAGTAAGTATATAAGCTAACTAATAATACACTGACTAGTAAGCATAAGCTAACTAATAATACACTGACTAGTAAGTATAAGCTAACTAATAATACACTGACTAGTAAGTATATAAGCTAACTAATAATACACTGACTAGTAAGTATAAGCTAGCTAATAATACACTGACTAGTAAGTATAAGCTAGCTAATAATACACTGACTAGTAAGTATAAGCTAGCTAATAATACACTGACTAGTAAGTATAAGCTAACTAATAATACACTGACTAGTAAGCATAAGCTAACTAATAATACACTGACTAGTAAGTATAAGCTAACTAATAATACACTGACTAGTAAGTATATAAGCTAACTAATAATACACTGACTAGTAAGTATAAGCTAGCTAATAATACACTGACTAGTAAGTATAAGCTAGCTAATAATACACTGACTAGTAAGTATATAAGCTAACTAATAATACACTGACTAGTAAGTATAAGATAGCTAATAATACACTGACTAGTAAGTATAAGCTAACTAATAATACACTGACTAGTAAGTATAAGCTAGCTAATAATACACTGACTAGTCAGTATAAGCTAGCTAATAATACACTGACTAGTAAGTATAAGCTAGCTAATAATTCACTGACTAGTAAGTATAAGCTAACTAATAATACACAGACTAGTAAGTATAAGCTAGCTAATAATACACTGACTAGTAAGTATAAGCTAGCTAATAATACACTGACTAGTAAGTATAAGCTAGCTAATAATACACTGACTAGTAAGTATATAAGCTAACTAATAATACACTGACTAGTAAGCATAAGCTAACTAATAATACACTGACTAGTAAGTATAAGCTAACTAATAATACACTGACTAGTAAGTATAAGCTAACTAATAATACACTGACTAGTAAGTATAAGCTAACTAATAATACACTGACTAGTAAGTATAAGCTAACTAATAATACACTGACTAGTAAGTATAAGCTAACTAATAATACACTGACTAGTAAGCATAAGCTAACTAATAATACACTGACTAGTAAGTATAAGCTAACTAATAATACACTGACTAGTAAGTATATAAGCTAACTAATAATACACTGACTAGTAAGTATAAGCTAGCTAATAATACACTGACTAGTAAGTATAAGCTAGCTAATAATACACTGACTAGTAAGTATATAAGCTAACTAATAATACACAGACTAGTAAGTATAAGATAGCTAATAATACACTGACTAGTAAGTATAAGCTAACTAATAATACACTGACTAGTAAGTATAAGCTAGCTAATAATACACTGACTAGTCAGTATAAGCTAGCTAATAATACACTGACTAGTAAGTATAAGCTAGCTAATAATTCACTGACTAGTAAGTATAAGCTAACTAATAATACACAGACTAGTAAGTATAAGCTAGCTAATAATACACTGACTAGTAAGTATAAGCTAGCTAATAATACACTGACTAGTAAGTATAAGCTAGCTAATAATACACTGACTAGTAAGTATATAAGCTAACTAATAATACACTGACTAGTAAGCATAAGCTAACTAATAATACACTGACTAGTAAGTATAAGCTAACTAATAATACACTGACTAGTAAGTATATAAGCTAACTAATAATACACTGACTAGTAAGTATAAGCTAGCTAATAATACACTGACTAGTAAGTATAAGCTAGCTAATAATACACTGACTAGTAAGTATATAAGCTAACTAATAATACACTGACTAGTAAGTATAAGCTAGCTAATAATACACTGACTAGTAAGTATAAGCTAACTAATAATACACTGACTAGTAAGTATAAGCTAGCTAATAATACACTGACTAGTCAGTATAAGCTAGCTAATAATACACTGACTAGTAAGTATGAGCTAGCTAATAATTCACTGACTAGTAAGTATAAGCTAACTAATACCCCGTTCACACTGCACGTTAGAACCGGGCCGAACCGAACCGGGCCACACTTTATGATCAAAGTTCCGACACAACCGAACCGTGCTGGAAGAGGCCCACCTATGGTTGGTGTGCCGCGATGGTGCAGTTCAGTTCAGTTGTAGCTCAGTTCAGTTGCGTTCATACTGTCAGAGATTTGCAACCGGGCCGGCCCGGTTCGGCTATGTTTTAGCGCGTAGTGTGAACGCGGTATAATAACACATTGACTAGTAAGTACAAGCTAACTAATAATACACTGACTAGTAAGTATAAGCTAACTAATAATACACTGACTAGTAAGTATAAGCTAACTAATAATACACTGACTAGTAAGTATAAGCTAGCTAATAATACACTGACTAGTAAGTATAAGCTAGCTAATAATACACTGACTAGTAAGTATAAGCTAACTAATAATACACTGACTAGTAAGTATAAGCTAGCTAATAATACATCGACTAGTAAGTATAAGCTAGCTAATAATACACTGACTAGTAAGTATATAAGCTAACTAATAATACACTGACTAGTAAGTATAAGCTAACTAATAATACACTGACTAGTAAGTATATAAGCTAACTAATAATACACTGACAAGTAAGTATAAGCTAACTAATAATACACTGACTAGTAAGTATAAGCTAGCTAATAATACACTGACTAGTAAGTATAAGCCAGCTAATAATACACTGACTAGTAAGTATAAGCTAGCTAATAATACATTGACTAGTAAGTATAAGCTAGCTAATAATACACTGACTAGTAAGTATAAGCTAACTAATAATACACTGACTAGTAAGTATAAGCTAGCTAATAATACATTGACTAGTAAGTATAAGCTAGCTAATAATACACTGACTAGTAAGTATAAGCTAACTAATAATACACTGACTAGTAAGTATAAGCTAGCTAATAATACACTGACTAGTAAGTATAAGCTAGCTAATAATATACTGACTAGTAAGTATAAGCTAACTAATAATACACTGACTAGTAAGTATAAGCTAACTAATAATACACTGACTAGTAAGTATAAGCTAGCTAATAATACACTGACTAGTAAGTATAAGCCAGCTAATAATACACTGACTAGTAAGTATAAGCTAGCTAATAATACATTGACTAGTAAGTATAAGCTAGCTAATAATACACTGACTAGTAAGTATAAGCTAGCTAATAATACACTGACTAGTAAGTATAAGCTAGCTAATAATACATTGACTAGTAAGTATAAGCTAGCTAATAATACACTGACTAGTAAGTATAAGCTAGCTAATAATACACTGACTAGTAAGTATAAGCTAGCTAATAATACATTGACTAGTAAGTATAAGCTAGCTAATAATACACTGACTAGTAAGTATAAGCTAGCATTCTCTCAATACGACCAGTGAAAGAGCTAGAGTCCGGCAGAGTGTAGCCTGATCTTAATATGGCGGTGTCAAACATCACTCGAGCAAGATCAACAGTTGTCTCATCGCTCTCATCCTTCTCAACACGACGCTGTAACTCCTTGACAAGAGGATGGCGAGGATTGTGCCTACTGAGTCAAATACCATCTGAGAGAGAGAGAGAAAACGAGAGTGAGGGAGATGGATTGAGGGGGAGGGATCGAGGGGGAGGAGAGAGGGGGAGGGTGAGAGGGGGAGGAGAGAGGGAGAGGGTGAGAGGGGGAGAGAGGGGGGAGGGTGAGAGGGGGAGAGAGGGGGAGGGAGACAACAGTTAGAGCATTACTCAATGATCTGGTCTGCATGTAGAGGTACAGCTAAATATTTCTGTGACATATTCTCATTCACTCACTTCTTGCAGGAGGACCAGATAGTGATTGTATACTAACTCTTCTCATAGCTGGCTTCTTCTAGAGTTGGTTCAAGATGGTTAGGAATCCTCCTTCAGCTCTCCTTCTCTACACACAACAAGCATACTGAGATCCATTGACACTAACTAATGTCAATAATAACAGAAAGGTCTATACCTAGTCATTATAAAAACCAAAAGGTCATTCTTGTAAGCTTCTGTTATGAGTAGTTTATATAACAGTTTTGATTGTTGGGATGGTGTGATAGTTGTGACTGTGTGACAGTTGTGAGGGTGTGATTGTGAGCGTGTGATGGTTGGAAATGTGTGATGCAATGTACTTTGTAGTTGTGACTGTGTTGTGTGATAGTGGGATACTTAGTACATGGGATTTAACCCCTCTATGTACATGGGATACTGAGGACAATCCTGGGACTCCCGGGATACTTAGTACATGGGATTTAACCCCTCTATGTACATGGGATTTAACCCCTCTATGTACATGGGATTTAACCCCTCTATGTACATGGGATACTGAGGACAATCCTGGGACTCCAGGGATACTTAGTACATGGGATTTAACCCCTCTATGTACACGGGATACTGAGGACAATCCTGGGACTCCCGGGATACTTAGTACATGGGATTTAACCCCTCTATGTACACGGGATACTGAGGACAATCCTGGGACTCCCGGGATACTTAGTACATGGGATTTAACCCCTCTATGTACATAGGATACTGAGGACACTCCTGGGACTCCCGGGATACTTAGTACATGGGATTTAACCCCTCTATGTACATGGGATACTGAGGACAATCCTGGGACTCCAGGGATACTTAGTACATGGGATTTAACCCCTCTATGTACATGGGATACTGAGGACAATCCTGGGACTCCAGGGATACTTAGTACATGGGATTTAACCCCCTCTATGTACATGGGATACTGAGGACAATCCTGGGACTCCCGGGATACTTAGTACATGGGATTTAACCCCCTCTATGTACACGGGATACTGAGGACAATCCTGGGACTCCCAGGATACTTAGTTCATGGATTTAACCCCTCTATGTACATGGGATACTGAGGACAATCCTGGGACTCCGGGATACTTAGTACATGGGATTTAACCCCCTCTATGTACATGGGATACTGAGGACAATCCTGGGACTCCCGGGATACTTAGTACATGGCCCTCTATGTACATGGGATACTGAGGACAATCCTGGGACTCCCGGGATACTTAGTACATGGGATTTAACCCCCTCTATGTACACGGGATACTGAGGACAATCCCGGGACTCCCGGGATACTTAGTACACAGATTTAACCCCTCTATGTACAAGGGATACTGAGGACAATCCTGGGACTCCCGGGATACTTAGTACATGGGATTTAACCCCCTCTATGTACACGGGATACTGAGGACAATCCTGGGACTCCCGGGATACTTAGTACATGGGATTTAACCTACTCTATGTACATGGGATACTGAGGACAATCCTGGGACTCCCGGGATACTTAGTACATGGGATTTAACCGAGGGTAGTCCAGTCTTGCCACGGAATATACGGTATTATCCCGTATTGTCATAGTTAGAAACTGTGTCATTGACAATCCTGGATTGTCCTTGATGGCATTTTGAATTCAGCATGCACCCTGACAATTTTGGATCTTCCCAACCTAGACCATTATATCTGGCCATGAATTACCCCATAGAAAAGTAACCCAGTAATACATTGTATCTCTGACGATCCCGGGATCTTCCCGGGACGGGGACCGTGATCACCCTACGGAAAAGTAACCCAGTAATACATTGTATCTCTGACGATCCCGGGATCTTCCCGGGACGGGGACCGTGATCACCCTACGGAAAAGTAACCCAGTAATACATTGTATCTCTGACGATCCCGGGATCTTCCCGGGACGGGGACCGTGATCACCCTACGGAAAAGTAACCCAGTAATACATTGTATCTCTGACGATCCCGGGATCTTCCCGGGACGGGGACCGTGATCACCCTACGGAAAAGTAACCCAGTAATACATTGTATCTCTGACGATCCCGGGACCTTCCCGGGACGGGGACCGTGATCACCCTACAGAAAAGTAACCCAGTAATACATTGTATCTCTGACGATCCCGGGATCTTCCCGGGACGGGACCGTGATCACCCTACGGAAAAGTAACCCAGTAATACATTGTATCTCTGACGATCCCGGGACCTTCCCGGGACGGGGACCGTGA
This sequence comes from Haliclona indistincta, assembly GCA_964017065.1. Classification (NCBI taxonomy): domain Eukaryota; kingdom Metazoa; phylum Porifera; class Demospongiae; order Haplosclerida; family Chalinidae; genus Haliclona; species Haliclona indistincta. The sequence continues at coordinate 12,726,680 of OZ024789.1, read as the reverse complement.
TCACCCTACGGAAAAGTAACCTAGTAATACATTGTATCTCTGACGATCCCGGGATCTTCCCGGGACGGGACCGTGATCACCCTACGGAAAAGTAACCCAGTAATACATTGTATCTCTGACGATCCCGGGACGGGACCGTGATCACCCTACGGAAAAGTAACCCAGTAATACATTGTATCTCTGACGATCCCGGGATCTTCCCGGGACGCGGACCGTGATCACCCTACGGAAAAGTAACCCAGTAATACATTGTATCTCTGACGATCCCGGGATCTTCCCGGGACGGGACCGTGATTATCCTACGGAAAAGTAACCCAGTAATACATTGTATCTCTGACGATCCCGGGATCTTCCCGGGACGGGACCGTGATCACCCTACGGAAAAGTAACCCAGTAATACATTGTATCTCTGACGATCCCGGGATCTTCCCGGGACGCGGACCGTGATCACTCTACGGAAAAGTAACCCAGTAATACATTGTATCTCTGACGATCCCGGGATCTTCCCGGGACAGAGAAAATAATCACCCTACAGAAAAGTAACCCAGTAACTAGTTACTCCAAACTTGAAAAATAAAATTAAGCTAGTCTGGCCCAGTTCTAAAGTTGCTAGTGTAAACGCACTATAAACCTAATACTAAACACTAACCTAACACAAAACACTAACCTAATACTAAATCCTAACCTAACACTAAACACTAACCTAACACTAAACACTGACCTAACACTAAACCCTAACCTAACACTAAACACTAACCTAACACTAAACACTAACCTAACACTAAACACTAACCTAACACTAAACACTAACCTAACACTAAACACTAACCTAACACTAAACACTAACCTAACACTAAACACTAACCTAACACTAAACACTAACCTAACACTAAACACTAACCTAACACTAAACACTAACCTAACACTAAACCTTAAGCCAACACTAACCTAACACTAAACCCTAACCTAATACTAAACACTAACCTAATACTAAACACTAACCTAATACTAAACACTAACCTAATACTAAACACTAACCTAATACTAAACACTAACCTAACACTAACCTAACACTAAACACTAACCTATAACACTAAACACTAACACTAAACACTAACCTAACACTAAGTACTAACCTAACACTAAACGCTAACCTAACACTAAACACTAACCTAACACTAAACACTAACCTACACTAACCTAACACTAACACTAAACCCTAACCTAATACTAAACACTAACCTAATACTAAACACTAACCTAACACTAAACACTAACCTAACCTAACACTAAACACTAACCTAACACTAAACACTAACCTAACACTAAATACTAACCTAACACTAAACGCTAACCTAACACTAAACACTAACCTAACACTAAACACTAACCTAACACTAAACGCTAACCTAACACTAAACACTAACCTAACACTAAACACTAACCTAACACTAAACGCTAACCTAACACTAAACGCTAACCTAACACTAAACACTAACCTAACACTAAACACTAACCTAACACTAAACACTAACCTAACACTAAATACTAACCTAACACTAAACGCTAACCTAACACTAAACACTAACCTAACACTAATAATACTAAACAGTAACCTAACACTAAACACTAACCTAACACTAAATACTAACCTAACACTAAATACTAACCTAACACTAAACGCTAACCTAACACTAAACACTAACCTAACACTAATAATACTAAACAGTAACCTAACACTAACCTAACACTAAATACTAACCTAACACTAAACACTAACCTAACACTAAACGCTAACCTAACACTAAACACTAACCTAACCTAACACTAAACACTAACCTAACACTAAACCCTAACCTAACACTAAACACTAACCTAACACTAAACACTAACCTAACACTAACCTAACACTAAACCCTAACCTAACACTAAACACTAACCTAACACTAAACACTAACCTAATACTAAACAGTAACCTAACACTAAACACTAACCTAACACTAAACACTAACCTAACACTAAACACTAACCTAACACTATAACACTAGCCTAACACTGAAAACCGAAACTTGTGCAAAAAATAAGGTAGAAAAAAGGAACACAAGCATGCAGGAACTAATCTCCAAAACACTGATTCAAGTACAACCACTGTTGAATAATAATGAAACTAACTCTGACATCCAAGGATAATCCCAGGATGTCAGAGTTACTTTGTACACATTGGTTACTTTTCCGTGGTATACTTTTGGAGTGATGTCCTGGGATCATCCATGGACATCAGCGGATGTCAAGGATAATCCCAGGATGTCAGAGTTACTTTGTACACATTGGTTACTTTTCCATGGTATACTTTTGGAGTGATGTCCTGGGATCATCCATGGACATCAGCGGATGTCTAGGATAATCCCAGGATGTCAGAGTTACTTTGTACACATTGGTTACTTTTCCGTGGTATACTTTTGGAGTGATGTCCTGGGATCATCCATGGACATCAGCGGATGTCAAGGATATTCCCAGGATGTCAGAGTTACTTTGTACACATTGGTTACTTTTCCATGGTATACTTTTGGAGTGATGTCCTGGGATCATCCATGGACATCAGCGGATGTCTAGGATAATCCCAGGATGTCAGAGTTACTTTGTACACATTGGTTACTTTTCCGTGGTATACTTTTGGAGTGATGTCCTGGGATCATCCATGGACATCAGCGGATGTCAAGGATAATCCCAGGATGTCAGAGTTACTTTGTACACATTGGTTACTTTTCCGTGGTATACTTTTGGAGTGATGTCCTGGGATCATCCATGGACATCAGCGGATGTCAAGGATAATCCCTGGATGTCAGAGTTACTTTGTACACATTGGTTACTTTTCCGTGGTATACTTTTGGAGTGATGTCCTGGGATCATCCATGGACATCAGCGGATGTCTAGGATAATCCCAGGATGTCAGAGTTACTTTGTACACATTGGTTACTTTTCCGTGGTATACTTTTGGAGTGATGTCCTGGGATCATCCATGGACATCAGCGGATGTCTAGGATAATCCCAGGATGTCAGAGTTACTTTGTACACATTGGTTACTTTTCCATGGTATACTTTTGGAGTGATGTCCTGGGATCATCCATGGACATCAGCGGATGTCAAGGGTAATCCCAGGATGTCAGAATTACTTTGTGTGGCCAGGTCAGAGACCTATTATTGTCAATGTAACTGTGACATACATAGAACTTGCCAAGGCATGTCATGGCAGTACCGGACATGAGTGATTTAACCCCCTCTATGTACATGGGATACTGAGGACAATCCTGGGACTCCCGGGATACTTAGTACATGGGATTTAACCCCCTCTATGTACACGGGATACTGAGGACAATCCTGGGACTCTCGGGATACTTAGTACATGGGATTTAACCCCTCTATGTACATGGGATACTGAGGACAATCCTGGGACTCCCGGGATACTTAGTACATGGGATTTAACCCCTCAATGTACACGGGATACTGAGGACAATCCTGGGACTCCCGGGATACTTAGTACATGGGATTTAACCCCTCTATGTACATGGGATACTGAGGACAATCATGGGACTCCCGGGATACTTAGTACATGGGATTTAACCCCTCTATGTACATGGGATACTGAGGACAATCCTGGGACTCCCGGGATACTTAGTACATGGGATTTAACCCCCTCTATGTACACGGGATACTGAGGACAATCCTGGGACTCCCAGGATACTTAGTGCATGGGATTTAACCCCTCTATGTACACGGGATACTGAGGACAATCCTGGGACTCCCGGGATACTTAGTACATGGGATTTAACCCCTCTATGTACATGGGATACTGAGGACAATCCTGGGACTCCCAGGATACTTAGTACATGGGATTTAACCCCTCTATGTACACGGGATACTGAGGACAATCCTGGGACTCCCGGGATACTTAGTACATGGGATTTAACCCCTCTATGTACACGGGATACTGAGGACAATCCTGGGACTCCAGGGATACTTAGTACATGGGATTTAACCCCTCTATGTACATGGGATACTGAGGACAATCCTGGGACTCCCAGGATACTTAGTACATGGGATTTAACCCCTCTATGTACACGGGATACTGAGGACAATCCTGGGACTCTCGGGATACTTAGTACATGGGATTTAACCCCTCTATGTACATGGGATACTGAGGACAATCCTGGGACTCCCGGGATACTTAGTACATGGAATTTAACCCCTCTATGTACATGGGATACTGGGGACAATCCTGGGACTCCCGGGATACTTAGTACACAGACCAGGTCATACCTAAGGATACCTATATTTTAGAGCATCCTTAGGATGTCCTATGACAGGTTGTGGCAGTACTGGACATTGCTCCCTTCTCTTACCTAACACACAACAAGCATACTGAGATCCATTGACACTCACTAATGCACCACGCTAGCCCCGCCTCAATGGGTGTGGTCTCCTCCGATAGATTGTTCCCATACAGGCACAGCCCTGCCTCTAGTCTGAGCACATCACGAGCTCTCAGTGCAGCTAGATTAGTGGTAGCCCCGCCTACTTGTCGGCTAACTCAACAACCAGTTCAGTTGGTACAGAAATCTGTAACAAAAAGAAGTAGAGTATTTCAACCACACCCACCACACACTGAATGCTTACATTTCCTTCTTCTCAGAGGCTCAGTGCAAACATGCTATAGTCAGCCTTGGCACTGGTCACATATTGAACCACTGACACACCCACTGAAGCAGGCTATGATAGAATCATGATTTCACCTCGTACAGGTAGTGACCACTATTTCTAAAAGGGCATATTGAAATGGTTTCAGATTGTGAGAGGGAGTGTAGTCTCAGGTTGATTATTTGGACATGATCAAACTTGAAACACGAAACATTGGACAAAAAATTAATGTCAAAGCTTTTCTACGTTTATGGTACCGTATACTGATAGAGGGTTAATATTACATGTATCTGAACACACTACATGTACAATACTGAACACAAGAATTTGGTCTATTTCAAAATTACTTGTTTCTTTAAATCTTTTTCATCACTAACATTTTTGAATGTAGTAACTTTTGATCAGCTCACTCTACTAAAATTCTTTCCTACTGGTAGTGATGACGTCATGACCACACCCACCTCTTTCCTGCTGGTAGCAGACATGAAGTAGATGTGTTCTTGTTTTTCCTTCATTCTCTCAATGTACTCGTCCAGTGATGTGAGTGATTCTGGATCATTAGAGGACTGGAATCGAAGCAGCTTAGCAATACGACTCTTGTTAGTGAAATCCTCAACTACACCAAGCTTCAGATTAGTGCTGAACTCCTGAGAGAGAGAGAGAGAGAGAGAGAGAGAGAGAGAGAGAGAGAGAGAGAGAGAGTGTGTGTGTAATGAAGAGAGATGGTTTGTTTCTTACCTTCCAGAACTTGTCATAAGTCTCTTTGTCCATTTTCTTCATCATGTCCAGGGCTTTCCTTACCAGCTTCTTCTTCACCACTTTCAACAGCTTGTGTTGCTGGAGTGTCTCACGAGAGACATTTAGTGGGAGATCATCAGAATCGACCTATCAAAAATTAGGACAATGAACATAAAATTTGACTACATACAAAAATTGAAATGGGCGATCATAAAATTTCAATTGGTAATCATTCAAAAATTTGAAATCAACAACTTATTTTTGTAAAATTCTGGTGATTAAAAAATTTGGTACTGACCACTCCACGAATGAATCCAAGGTATCGTGGCATAAGATCCTCGAAATCGTCTGTGATGAACACACGTCTGACGTACATCTTGATCTTGTCAGATGATTTAGCGTAGTTGTTGAACATGTCATGAGGTGTGGTCTGTGATGGAGAGGGTGTGACAGTAGTGATGATGGGAGTTACTTACTGTTGGTACGAAGAGGATGGCTCTGAATGTCACCTCTCCTTCAGCTGTGAAATG
>OZ024789.1:12705822-12720517 GCA_964017065.1 Haliclona indistincta | reverse complement strand
TTGTCTATAGGCGTCATGGGAACAATGTACCTGGAAGTTGTGATGAGTAGGGTTCCTCGGTCTCCTCACTCACTGCAGGCTCTACTGCTATCTACTGCTATCTGCAGGCTCTACATTCCCCGCCGCGTGGGCCATTGGGCTCGCTCAGGCTCGCACCAATAAGTAGGAGTGACCGTTTAACCCTAGTGGGAGTGGCCTGACGAGTAGCTAGCTAGCTAGCCGCTTTATACTGTTATACTTCCGCTGTGTACGGTCTCGTAGCATATGCACAGAGAGTCATAACTCATTGTATAGCATTATAAACAGGTATGATTATGATTTATAAACTTATTAGAGTAGAGTTAAATTTTTGATTTTGATCAGCCCAGGAACTGTCTTGATCCTTTGATCGCCACCAACGAACCATCTTGATCCATTGATTCCAATTTGATCCCGGTCGCGGCCGCAAGTACAGGGTACATTGGAGTCGCCGCCCCCTGACAGTTCACTGAGGTCATGGACAAGGTACAATACTACCTGGAGAACCCTACTGAAGGTATGTGCCCCGCCCATGCACACATCACATTGTGATCACGTGATTGATATAGTGACGTCACGAGGACCAGTTGAGGCTGATCCTGAGTATCAGGTGATAGTGGATGCTAACAACCTTGTAGTGGAGACAGATAATGAGATCAGTGAGTTATCAACATATCATTAATTTTGAATACGTAGAGACTGTCATCTTAATGTTTAATTACTCGGGACACATAGGCATCAGAGGGTTAAGTGTTTAGGTGCAGCTTTGAGCAACAGCTTTGGGTAGCAGCTTTGAGCAGTAATTGCTGATACTGCACCACATGACAAAACTGTGCAGCAACCGTGTCCCGGGTATGTGTTCATGAGAACTCTAGTTCTTCATTTGAACCCGTCCGGGCACTTATTTAAAATAGACTACTACATGAAAATGTCACTAAAATTTACATTCTACGATACATAAAGCACAGACGTAGTTCAAGTACACAATATCTATCTGACTGCTCTAATAGTTGAGCATAACAAGTGTATATCATACCTGTCTCTGGGACAAGAGGTGAGAGTACTGTTGTCTTCATTGAGACACTGAGTGCTATCATACTGACAGGATTGTATTTAGTGTTATTGTTATATAGATATCATTCATAAATATGTACGTGATAAATATTCCAAGAGATTCCCTGAGCTGGAGTCAATGGTGTACCTAGCACATGACCAGAGGAGGTTGGAAGCATTAGTATGCGCACGTGATTGTAGGCTGTTATTATGCGCACGTGATTTGGAATGAGCATAGCTAACGTTCCATCGTCAGGCGTGGTTACGCATACAGCACTAGAACTCATTCGTGGATTCTTTCTAAAATGGTATTGCGTAGACCTTGATTACTGGTCTTACTTAAAGATATGATCTTAGAGTATTGGTTCTAGCTATTTGTATAGAGCACTGCACACCAGTTTCTGTGCTTTGTATGTCGTGAAATCTAGGAAGAAGTAGCACAAGTCTAGTATACAGCACACTTGTGCTGGATTCAGGAATCTTTCTTCTGTGAAACAGCTTAAATTTAAGCAACTTTCTTGGTTCTAGCTCTGACCAGGTCTCGTCAGCTGTATACTGGGTTTTGCAGATAACAATGGAGCTGTCTCTTCGCTCGCCGTTTTAAACGCCAAGATTTTGCTTCAGGACGTCTGTAGTAGGCTTGTCAATAAGCTAATTGCTTGCACGAACAATAACTGTAGTGTTGAGAATCTTCACTACTTTCTCGCCCATAGCAGCTCAGGAACCCCTGGGTTGGATCGGGTAGATCGCATATTTGTAATCTGCTGTGCAAGAGCTTTTGATTGATACTAAATTCGTTAAATTCTGTCCAGAGAATAGCGTAAAATTGACAACTAAGATTCGCCATACATTTTGATTTGGAGAGAATTTACAAACCACAAGTCACATGACTGAATATTAATGCTTCCAACCTCCTCTGGGAGACACTAGTATCATCGACTTGTACACTTTGCATGAAATCGTGCAATCCAATCAGATTGCAGCAAGGTCGCGTCACGTCCGGGTGGGTGGTAACTTAACTAACCACAGCGCGAGAATTCACCTCTAGCAGGGGCGATTCTAGAAATGAGGCAAGGGGGGTGCGCGCGAGCAAAATCTAATTAATATTCATATTATTCATTAAATTACGTCATTATTATCATGGCGCACTGGATCTCTTCTTCGCTGAAACTAAAGGAAAACAGCCTAAACTACCTTAGAATGGGATATTGGCAGCTGCTAAGTTTGTTGTAATAACAATTATGATAAATTTATAGCCACAGTGTACTTTAATGCAATGAATAATTAAAACTTTTTTGCTGAGGGGGGTGCTCAAGCCCCCTCAGCCCCCTTCTAAACACGCCCCTGTCTATAGATGCAAGCAAGACCGCGATTGAGCGACGAAGATATTGAAAGAGCAGCCACCAAGGCATGTAGGAGATTGGGCTACGACTACGACAGGCTCTTTGTTCATCACTCAATTATTGCGTAGTGCACATTCCAGAGCGACAACTCGATGATACCAGTGTCTCCTGACCCATACGTAGACGCGATGGGTCGGGCCACGCCTGACTACTCTGTTAGCTGTGTGGGAGTGACCATAGGCATAAACTTAGCCACACCTTTCTTTTGATGCGCTTCTAATAGAATACCGGGCAGCATGGCGGACACGTTGGAAGAGCTCAGTGATGCTGGACTACGGGAGCTACTCACTGCCTACTCCATCACTCAGCCGGTGACTCCCTCTACCCGCAGTCTACTCATTAGGAAGCTGAGACGACAGATGAGTGCAGAGCCGCGTCAAGACGACACTGCCCGCACGACACTAGCTAGTCCAGTAGCTGCAGCTCAGCTAGCTCGACCAGAGGATGGTACAGGTGTACTAATGGACGGCACTACCAGTTCTCCCTACTATGGCTCTAAAGCAGAGGCGCTGGTAGCTGTAATGCACGTATCAATGAAATGCCCCACTCCCCCCTCCCGGGTAGGGTGGGGGATTTGTCAAAATTTTTGTGTCAAAAGCCCCACCCCTGGGGCAGAGTAAATTCGAAGCCGGTCTACAGTTTGCCTTAAATGATGATTCACTAGGCAAATTTGTTTTGCGCAACTGTTGCCAGCAACAAACTTGCATAGTGTGTCATCGTTTAGGCAAACTGTGAACCGGCTTCGTAGTTACACTGCCCCAGGGGTGGGGCTTTTGACACACGAATTTTGACAAATCCCCACCCTACCCCGGGTGGGGGGGAGTGGGGCATTTCATTGATACGCGCATAAAGAGTCTTCCACCAGGAGTACGGTTCACCATAGTGGAGTCTGCACCAGCTGCCAGCCTGACACAGGATGAGGTAGAGCTGACTGGGTTTACCTTGCAAACACACGAGGAACAGTCTGAAATCACGACTGATGCAGCAACGATATCAGAAAAGGCTAACAGGTATCCCAGTGTTAAAACCCAGGATCTGTCTCGTCTTCGTAAGCTAATAGAAGACGGCAAAGCAGCTGAGTTTGCTGACGTGGTTTGGGACAATCCACGTCATCTCATCACTTCAGGCGACACTCCAGAGATTCTTCAGGTCCCAACACGTTCCAATGCACTCCACTGTGGTGCATCTCAGTGCCAGCTAGCAGTGTGTAAGGAGGTGATTGCTATTATAGAGAGCAGTCGATTTTGGGAGTTGATCTATCCTGACGATACTGCTGAGACTAGAGCAAAGAGACGTGATCATCTTATTGATCTGTACCTGAACATGCAGGACAAGATAGTGAGTATTGTTTGTGTAGCCTCACCTCCAGGCAGCTCTCTCTGCTGGGGAGATGGCATGTCTGTGCATGGTCCAAAATTTATAAAACATCACGTACGATTGGTACAATTTTATACACAGTACTATCGTTTCCGGAAACAGCAGTGAATGGCTAGTTTAAGCTATGCACGAATGCTTCTGGCGCATTCTCACCGACTTAGTACGAACTAAAGCTGTTCTGTATACCAGATTCGTATACTACTTCATTTGATAACTTCATCTAATTTGGCAGAAACACACATGCGTTTGTAGCGAATTTTAAATTGCCTTGTGTCCAGGCCACTACATTAAGTGGTCTGTATGTGATGTGTGTCTGATATTATAGTGTCTCCTTGTTGTGTAGAATAATGACACACCTCTTCATATCGCTAGTCGGTTTGGTTATGAGGAGATAGTGTCATTCCTTGTTGGTCAACCAAGCATTGATAGAACCATCAGGAACAGAGATGGTGAGACCGCCATGGACGTGGTGTGTAGACGAGAGAGGACAAGTGGTCTTGCTCAAAGAATAAAACAGCTCCTAAAAGGTGTATCATATTCTAGTAGAGACCAGAGATCATGAGCCCTCTTCTCTCTCACAGATCCTGACTTGTATTATGTACCAGTGATCAGAGCGACTGACAACTCACTGACTCCTTATCTCGGCAGCCCCTGCAAGATGGAGGGACAGTCGACTGAGGAGAGAGAGACACTGCTGTCATCACCTGTGATAGGACACGCTCTTGCTGGACCAATGAGTGAAGCAAAGGCTAGTTAGTAAGATGACACACTAGCCATTGATTCTGATCCATACATGTAGGCTCATGAAGTGTACCAGCAATGGCACTCTCCCACTAGTAGTGCTGACAGGAGACAAGCTAGTGTCATCAAACGATCAGATCCTGACAGAGGTTGGGAGAGGATTGGAAGATACCATAATACCCTCACTACACCTCTGATCTCAGTTGCTATGTTACTAGTGTGATTGTTACTGCAGGTCCATAGCTCAGACCAGAGGAGTGGGATGGCGTGAATACTGGGAGTTCCTAGGGTGCTACTGTGATCTGTCTCAACCTGAAGGACTCATGAAACTAGAGAACCACTTATCACGGATGAGGGACCAGCATCGAACACCATCAACCACAGCACAAGATACACCTGATAGTGACAATGCAGTGAGGCAGTTTAATGGATTAGAAGATATGGAGGATGTATTGGTATCTGCTCCAGTCACTGATAATGATTTGGTGTCTGCTATAGAGGGACTCACTTTAGGAGCCAAGGAGGACACAGAGATGAGTGAAGAGGTGGTTATCGTAGATAGAGAAGAAGAGATGAGGTCATTTACTAGTCCACATGAGGTGGCTGGTGGATTCATGACTCCACTCAGAGGGGACTACATCATGGCGCCATCCCGCTCTACTCCACTTGCTAAGGTCTACATCACAGGGTGAGACACACACACACACACACACACACACACACACACACACAGACGACACACACACACACACACACACTCACACACACACACACACACACAGACGACACACACACACACACACACATACACACACACACACTCACACACACACACACACACACACACACACACTACCTATCGTTCATTCACTCACTCATCTTTCTGTTTGTTCGCAGGAATGACTAAACGTGATCTTGAGCAGAATCTTGGTACAATCGCTAAATCCGGTACAACAGAGTTCATGGAGAAGCTACAACAAGCTTCATCACAATCGGCGGCAAGCGATCTGATTGGTCAATTCGGTGTTGGTTTCTACTCTTCATTCCTTGGTAAGAAAAAAGTCTTCATCACAGTGTAAGACACACACTTCACAAGATAAAACGCTAAATTCTTCCACAAACAATAATGCATTATTCAAGATTATGACATATTGTGTTGGTTATACCATCATATAGCTTGCCTCTCTGTTTCTCTCTCAGTTCATGTCCATGTAAGCTGGATCGTGATGTGTTCCTAGCGCTAGGTGACCTCACAGCCATCTATCCTCATGTCCACACCTGGACTCAACTCATACTGTCTCACACTGGTACTCATGAATCATACTAAACCACTCATCGTGAGTCACTCTCTCTCTCTCTCTCTCCAGCTGTCTCTCTCTCTCTCTCCCTCCCTCCCTCCCTCCCTCCCTCCCTCCCTCCCTCCCTCCCTCCCTCCCTCCCTCCCTCTCTCTCTCTCTCTCTCTCTCTCTCTCTCTCTCTCTCCCTCTCTCTCAGGAGTATCAGTCACAACCATCACACGCTCACAACATCACACCCTCACAACTGTCACACCCTCACAACTATCACACAGTCACAACTATCTCACTATCCCAACAATCAAAACTGTTATATAAACTACTCATAACAGAAGCTTACAAGAATGACCTTTTGGTTTTTATAATGACTAGGTATAGCGACCTTTCTGTTATTATTGACATTAGTTAGTGTCAATGGATCTCAGTATGCTTGTTGTGTGTTAGGTAAGAGAAGGAGGAGCTGAAGGAGGATTCCTAACCATCTTGAACCAACTCTAGAAGAAGCCAGCCATGAGAAGAGATAGTATACAATCACTATCTGGTCCTCCTGCAAGAAGTTAGTGAATGAGAATATGTCACAGAAATATTTAGCTGTACCTCTACATGCTGCTACACGAGACCAGATCATTGAGTAATGCTCTAACTGTTGTCTCCCTCCCCCCTCTCCCCCTCTCTCTCCCCCTCTCTCTCTCCTCAATCCCTCCCCCTCTCTCCCTCCCACCTCGATCCCTCCCCCTCTCTCTCCCCTCGATCCCTTCCCCTCTCTCCCCCACCTCGATCCCTCCCCCTCTCTCCCCCCTCGATCCCTCCCCCTCTCTCTCTCCTCGATCCCTCTCTCTCTCCTCGACCCCTCCCCTACCTCCCCCTTCGATCCCTTCCCCTCCCTCCCCCCTCGATCCCTCCCCCTCTCTCCCACTACCTCCATCTCCCTCTCTCTCTCTCTCTCTCTCTCTCAGCTCAGAAGACACAATCCTCGCCATCCTCTTGTCAAGGAGTTACAGTGTCGTGTTGAGAAGGATGAGACAACTGTTGATCTTCCTCGAGTGATGTTTGACACTGCCATATTAAGATCAGGCTACACTCTGCTGGACTCAAGCTCTTCCGCTGGTCGTATTGAGAGAATGCTTCGACTGAGCGTAGGCATGGACTCTGATGCACCTGTAAGCTCCTCCCACTGTCACTAACCTCACCTTCCCACTATCACAGGTCGGCTATTAGTTAGCTTATACTTACTAGTCAGTGTATTATTAGCTAGCTTATACTTACTAGTCAGTGTATTATTAGTTAGCTTATACTTACTAGTCAGTGTATTATTAGCTAGCTTATACTTACTAGTCAGTGTATTATTAGTTAGCTTATACTTACTAGTCAGTGTATTATTAGCTAGCTTATACTTACTAGTCAGTGTATTATTAGTTAGCTTATACTTACTAGTCAGTGTATTATTAGCTAGCTTATACTTACTAGTCAGTGTATTATTAGTTAGCTTATACTTACTAGTCAGTGTATTATTAGCTAGCTTATACTTACTAGTCAGTGTATTATTAGCTAGCTTATACTAACTAGTCAGTGTATTATTAGTTAGCTTATACTTACTAGTCAGTGTATTATTAGCTAGCTTATACTAACTAGTCAGTGTATTATTAGTTAGCTTATACTTACTAGTCAGTGTATTATTAGTTAGCTTATACTTACTAGTCAGTGTATTATTAGTTAGCTTATACTTACTAGTCAGTGTATTATTAGCTAGCTTATACTAACTAGTCAGTGTATTATTAGCTAGCTTATACTTACTAGTCAGTGTATTATTAGCTAGCTTATACTTACTAGTCAGTGTATTATTAGTTAGCTTATACTTACTAGTCAGTGTATTATTAGCTAGCTTATACTTACTAGTCAGTGTATTATTAGCTAGCTTATACTTACTAGTCAGTGTATTATTAGTTAGCTTATACTAACTAGTCAGTGTATTATTAGTTAGCTTATACTTACTAGTCAGTGTATTATTAGCTAGCTTATACTTACTAGTCAGTGTATTATTAGCTAGCTTATACTTACTAGTCAGTGTATTATTAGTTAGCTTATACTAACTAGTCAGTGTATTATTAGTTAGCTTATACTTACTAGTCAGTGTATTATTAGCTAGCTTATACTTACTAGTCAGTGTATTATTAGCTAGCTTATACTTACTAGTCAGTGTATTATTAGCTAGCTTATACTAACTAGTCAGTGTATTATTAGTTAGCTTATACTTACTAGTCAGTGTATTATTAGCTAGCTTATACTTACTAGTCAGTGTATTATTAGTTAGCTTATACTTACTAGTCAGTGTATTATTAGCTAGCTTATACTTACTAGTCAGTGTATTATTAGCTAGCTTATACTAACTAGTCAGTGTATTATTAGCTAGCTTATACTTACTAGTCAGTGTATTATTAGCTAGCTTATACTTACTATTCAGTGTATTATTAGCTAGCTTATACTTACTAGTCAGTGTATTATTAGTTAGCTTATACTTATTAGTCATTGTATTATTAGCTAGCTTATACTAACTAGTCAGTGTATTATTAGCTAGCTTATACTTACTAGTCAGTGTATTATTAGCTAGCTTATACTTACTAGTCAGTGTATTATTAGCTAGCTTATACTTACTAGTCAGTGTATTATTAGTTAGCTTATACTTACTAGTCAGTGTATTATTAGCTAGCTTATACTAACTAGTCAGTGTATTATTAGTTAGCTTATACTTACTAGTCAGTGTATTATTAGCTAGCTTATACTTACTAGTCAGTGTATTATTAGCTAGCTTATACTTACTAGTCAGTGTATTATTATTTAGCTTATACTTACTAGTCAGTGTATTATTAGCTAGCTTATACTAACTAGTCAGTGTATTATTAGCTAGCTTATACTTACTAGTCAGTGTATTATTAGCTAGCTTATACTTACTAGTCATTGTATTATTAGCTAGCTTATACTTACTAGTCAGTGTATTATTAGCTAGCTTATACTTACTATTCAGTGTATTATTAGCTAGCTTATACTTACTAGTCAGTGTATTATTAGCTAGCTTATACTTACTAGTCATTGTATTATTAGCTAGCTTATACTAACTAGTCAGTGTATTATTAGCTAGCTTATACTTACTAGTCAGTGTATTATTAGCTAGCTTATACTTACTAGTCAGTGTATTATTAGCTAGCTTATACTTACTAGTCAGTGTATTATTAGTTAGCTTATACTTACTAGTCAGTGTATTATTAGCTAGCTTATACTAACTAGTCAGTGTATTATTAGTTAGCTTATACTTACTAGTCAGTGTATTATTAGCTAGCTTATACTTACTAGTCAGTGTATTATTAGCTAGCTTATACTTACTAGTCAGTGTATTATTAGCTAGCTTATACTTACTAGTCAGTGTATCATTAGCTAGCTTATACTAACAAGATACACATGCACACACTATATCGTCACACAGCATGTAAGCACACTATATTGGTTGCTTGACTTACAACGATGACAAGAATAATTATGAATTATGTACTATACCCACTCGACAGGATTTACTATAGTTCTACATAATATTGCTTATTTGTGTGTCATAACCTTGTGTTTATGCAAGCTATGCTGTGCTGAAGAGGTCAGAATGAGTCCGAAACAGATGTACAATGTGTGTCTGTCCACAGCTGCTTTAACTTTATTTTCAATATTACTTTGGGCATGTGGTAACTAAGGGTTAAGTGTTTGGTGGGTTGGTAAAAGATTATTATTGTAGAATGTCATGTCAAACAATGAATGTGAAATAGTCATTTTTGACTGTGAAATAAAAGTGAAAGAATCTGATAAATTCTTGCCTGATGTGTATGTACTGTATGCTTGAATAAACTACCTTACAATAACAAACCGGTATGCTTGAATAAACTACCTTACAATAACAAACAGGTATGCTTGAATAAACTACCTTACAATAACAAACAGGTATGCTTGAATAAACTTCCTTGCAATAACAAACAGGTATGCTTGAATAAACTTCCTTACAATAACAAACAGGTATGCTTGAATAAACTTCCTTACAATAACAAACAGGTATGCTTGAATAAACTTCCTTACAATAACAAACAGGTATGCTTGAATAAACTACCTTACAATAACAAAAAGGTATGCTTGAATAAACTTCCTTACAATAACAAACAGGTATGCTTGAATAAACTTCCTTACAATAACAAACAGGTATGCTTGAATAAACTTCCTTACAATAACAAACAGGTATGCTTGAATAAACTTCCTTACAATAACAAACAGGTATGCTTGAATAAACTTCCTTACAATAACAAACAGGTATGCTTGAATAAACTACCTTACAATAACAAACAGGTATGCTTGAATAAACTTCCTTACAATAACAAACAGGTATGCTTGAATGAAGTTCCTTACAATAACAATCTAGCATAATTATAACCACTATTAAAATCTGATATCCAAGTGTCCAATTCATGTCTTGTTTTCATTATTAATGTGATATTAAACACCAATATAATACCGTAGACACAGAAATTTTCAAGGGGATTTTATTTTCGAGGCTGGGATTAACCTCGAAATTTAAATCATCGAATTATTAGTTCGAAAAATATTAAATCGTCGAATTATTTGTGCAACGATGGTACATTCCCATGTGTTGACAGAGCTACCAGCATGACTCTCAGGCGCTACTTCAAGCCAGTGGATCAAACTGCTGACGGGTTTCTACCAGATCCATGTGGACCGTTGTCAGCACGAATTCCATGCAGCTCATGAGCTGCAACTATTGCCGCAGCGTTCCTGTCCCTTGAATTGTTAGGCTCCTACGCACACACAAGTGTTTCCCCAACTGCAGCTTCCCAGATATCTTTGATATCCGCGGATACAGAGATCTTTCTGGTACCGCGAAACTGTTCCCGCCATTTTCGCACGTGTAAATTTTCGCTAACAAAATTTTTCGCTGCGTTCAAATTTTCGAGGGAGGTGACCACCCTCGAAAATTGGATTCCTTGGAAATTTAACACTCGAAATATTTCGCCCTCGAAAATGTCTGCGTCTACGGTATTTGAGTACAATGTAGTCCTTTATTGCATTGAATGTTTGATGTGTGTAATATGGGTGATAGTCAATGAAATCTGATTGCTTGCCAATAAATACATCTGTATCTGGTGAGTGCTTGATGACATATGCATGGTAGTGTGTTAATGTGAGACTTTACTTGGATTTTTCTCTTTCAAGCATTGCACCATAGAATCAGTAATCTCTCTCCTACTCTTTTTTCTTTTTCTCTTCTCTCTCTATCTCTTGCCTCTTAATCTGATTGACTGTAATGATGAGATCCGATAGATCTAAACGGACTGACAACTTGATTTGTCGTCCGTATACAGTTTCAGATACACTCTTCTTCTTCTTTCACTTTCTATTGATCTTCTCTTTGGTACACCATTCTCCTTCAACAGATGATAGATTAAAACCATAATACTTCTGCTACCATGCTCTAGTGATTTTTCAATTTTATTTCAGTTGTGATATTTATTTGACTAACATGAAACACATGTACAATACATGAATGATAGCATGTAGTCAACTGTATAGTGCAGATGTATCACATATGATATCATGTGTGACATAGCTGTGACTGCTGACAAACATGAATCAAACATCCCTTGTGTGTGATCCATATTTGATACAGTGCAATAGTGTGTCACATATGACCTATCATCTGTGATATACATGTGATACCAATCAAATACAACTCAAATTCAACTTTTCGTCCTGTGTGTCAAACAGTATACTGCCTATACGTAAGAGATTACTAGAGTATACAGCAGGTTTACTGAGATATACATGCAGTGTTTTACTGAGGTATCCTAATCTTTCCTTCAGTCTGAGGAGCCAGCTACCAAAGATGAGCTGTAGAGCACACACACCAGTCGAGTGAAGGAGAAGAGACTTTAGAAGATTCTGTATTCATTAGTACAAGCAATTTTTGTTCATCTCATGAATAATACATGACCTCTATGTCATGAATACAACTACATGATTAGTATCTGTATACACACAAGGACTAGCAGTAACTGGTGCATGTGAATGAGTGATAGCTACTTCATGATCTAGTATCCAGCCATTCCCTGATCCCAGCAGCTGTACTGTTCTCATCAGCTTCCTCTAGTGTGTTGATGATAGTCTCCCAGGTGAATGGAACCTTCTGCTCTCGTTTCCATTGGTCAAACACCTTGCTATAGAGACGCTTTTGATCGCTGGTCTGTTGCTCAAATGCTTCCAGAGTTGATATTTCAATCTCTAGTTGCATTCCTATATCATACCACTTGGTCGGTATCTTCTTAGCAACTAAGCTCATCAGTTTAGGGATTGATGGAGCTTGAGAATATGCTGCAGCCTTGTCAGCTGCTGGTGTCTGGGGCACTGCTGCTGGTGTCTGGGGCACTGCTGCTGGTGTCTGGGGCACTGCTGCTGGTGTCTGGGTCACTGCTGCTGGTGTCTGGGTCACTGCTGCTGGTGTCTGGGGCACTGCTGCTGGTGTCTGGGTCACTGCTGCTGGCGTCTGGGGCACTGCTGCTGGTGTCTGGGGCACTGCTGCTGGTGTCTGGGTCACTATATCAAAAACAAATTTAGAGGCACCAATTCCCTACTAGTAAATGCAGTGTATCATTGTAGTCTAATCACCTATTCCAGTCTGTTGAGGGTAGCGTATGGTGAAGGTAGTGAGAGATGAGACTCCACTGACAACCACTTTGTGACGCAGTCGTTGAACTTGCTCTGACAACAGCTCTAACTCAAATCCACAGTGAGGGATTCTTCTACCAATTTGGTAGTTCCTGATAGCAGCTTTAGAGATCTGTACATATCATTACAAGCATATACCAACAACTAAAATGGGTCATACCTGTGTTGGTGATGATAGAGGGCTTATTATCCACTGACCCACTTCATTTTCCTTCTGATCAAGCACAATAGCAGGACTAGGATCATCCTCAATGCAGATTTCTAGTGTGGTACGATCAGCACTCCACTTCTCATACTGCTGCTTAACTTCCTGTATGTTAATGAGTGTGACCAAAAGCAAGCATATTGATATATGCACAAACATGTTGATTAGGCTCCAAGTCTCTAACAACAACAAAGTGGAAATCAACCATCAGTGGACTGGCTGACTGCTGTTGGTAGAACATGAAGGCTGTACAGAGTGTGTCTGTATCCTCTGGTGCTGTTTCTCCTAGTAATGAGAACTGCTTCAGCTTGATGGCTCCATACTGAGTGTGTGAGCTGAACAATCCCTCTCGTTCACGGAATCTGTATGGCAGCTGACTCTGTGAGCACTTGGCGATGATGAACTTGAACTGGGAGCATTGATCCTCACTGCGTACAACAGCGCAATGCTGTATGTTGACAGACACCTCTTTTATGAACTCTATGCTGGATGAGACCCAGTAGATGGCACTGATCAACTGCCTGTTCTCAGGGAAATTAAACTGGCCGGCTAGAATCACCTTCACGCCCACACTGACAGTCACTCCAGGAGGAACAGCACCTTCAGGGATCTCAATGAAGAACCCATAGCCAGGCCACTCTACTTTCTGAGGCTTGTCTCCCACAACCTCCAGTACAGTCTCCCTGTACACTTCAACACCACGCAGGAAGTCTGCACCACATGCACAGTCACAAACTGAAGGAGATGCATTAGTAGCTTACCTGGAGCAACTGCTAAATAATCTGCTTGCACTCCAGCTTCGACCACACACCTTGGTTTGATAGCTACAGTATAGTGAGCTACTAGCAGCAGCTGTGAGCTGGGCAGCATCACTCACCATTTTCTTGATTGCCAGCACTGAGTGAGAGTTCCTGTTTGTGAAGCAGTTGTTTGTAGCTGATTTTCAGTTGATCAACTGTGGAATACAGTAACAAGTGCTAGATACATTAATCACTCACACTAATACTCACATTTCTCTAGCATCAGTTGACCATCACTTTCCAACATTGAGATCTGTTGATCTCTAGCATAGGCCATTCTCTTTGTTTGCTCCAATACTCTTAGAAGCTCTTGCTGTTCCTCCTCACTAGCTGTCAGCTTGGTCTCACTAGCTGTCAGCTTGGTCTCATACTCATGGATGACTATCACAGTGTGCATACAGTGAGATGCAGAGCTGCAGTATAGAGATACTCACCATCTGCAGTGAGGTCCACCTGTGTGGTCACATCACTTGCTAGCTTAGTCTGTGCAGCTACAATGAGAACACATTCCACATGCAGACTCCTCCCATCACAGTCTACTTACTCTTTTGTTGCAGTTTCTCTAGCAGCTCTTGTTGCTGTTCATAGTCGTCTCTGCTAGCAGCCATCTTCTTCTGCATGCCATACACATCATCCTCTAGTTTAGAACACTTCTGATCCTTCTCCTGTGAATCACGCTGAGCAGAATTGAGCTAGTCCATTAGCTCCTGCTCTCTCTTCTTGCTAAGTCGAAGACTGTCTTCATAAGCATGAATGACTGAGAGAGAGACAGAGAGAGAGGGAGGGAGAGAGAGACGAAGGGAAGGAGAGAGGGAGAGAGGAAGGGAGGGAGAGAGGGAGGAGGGAGGGAGAGAGGGAGAGAGAGAGACAAAGGGAAGGAGAGAGGGAGAGATGAAGGGAGGGAGAGAGAGAGGGAGAGAGAGAGAGAGAGAGAGAGGGAGGAAGAGAGACGAAGGGAAGGAGAGAGGAAGAGAGGGAGGGAGAGAGTGAGGGAGGGAGGGAAGGAGAAAGGGAGGGAGAGAGAGGGTGGGAGGGAGA
>OZ024789.1:12668322-12700822 GCA_964017065.1 Haliclona indistincta | reverse complement strand
TGACGACCAGCGGGCTCCCTCCATCCATTCACTGTGAGGAGTAACAATCAGTCACTGTTTGAACACCTGACACAACTCATGAACTCACCTCCTCGCTGCTGCTGAGGAGCGGACATGATGGAGGAGGAAGAAAGTGACCGAGAGCTCTGTTAGCTGCGCTCGGCTGCGTGGGAGTGACTATAATCTTAGCCACACCTTTCTTTTGATGCGCTTCTAATAGAATACCAGCATGGCGGACACGTTGGAAGAGCTCAGTGATGCTGGACTACGGGAGCTACTCACTGCCTACTCCATCACTCAGCCGGTGACTCCCTCTACCCGCAGTCTACTCATTAGGAAGCTGAGACGACAGATGAGTGCAGAGCCGCGTCAAGAAGACACTGCCATGCCCGCACGACAGGCTAGCTAGTCCAGTAGCTGCAGCTCAGCTAGCTCGACCAGAGGATGGTACAGGTGTACTAATGGACGGCACTACCAGTTCTCCCTACTATGGCTCTAAAGCAGAGGCGCTGGTAGCTGTAAAGAGTCTTCCACCAGGAGTACGGTTCACCATAGTGGAGTCTGCACCAGCTGCCAGCCTGACACAGGATGAGGTAGAGCTGACTGGGTTTACCTTGCAAACACATGAGGAACAGTCTGAAATCACGACTGATGCAGCAACGATATCGGAAAAGGCTAACAGGTATCCCAGTGTTAAAACCCAGGATCTGTCTCGTCTTCGTAAGCTAATAGAAGACGGCAAAGCAGCTGAGTTTGCTGACGTGGTTTGGGACAATCCACGTCATCTCATCACTTCAGGCGACACTCCAGAGATTCTTCAGGTCCCAACACGTTCCAATGCACTCCACTGTGGTGCATCTCAGTGCCAGCTAGCAGTGTGTAAGGAGGTGATTGCTATTATAGAGAGCAGTCGATTTTGGGAGTTGATCTATCCTGACGATAGTGCTGAGACTAGAGCAAAGAGACGTGATCATCTTATTGATCTGTACCTGAACATGCAGGACAAGATAGTGAGTCTTGTGTAGCCTCACCTCCAGGCAGCTCTTTCTGCTGGGGAGATGGCATGTCTGTGCATGGTACACTTGTTTGTAAAACATCACGTACGATTGGTACAATTTTGCACAGGCATGTTCGTTTCCTGAAACAGCAATGAATGGCTAGTTTAAGCTATGTACGAAGGCTTCTGGTGAATTCTCCCCGACTTAGTACAAACTAAAGCTGTTCTGTATACCAGATTCGTATACTACTTCATTTGATAACTTCGTCTAATTTGGCAGAAACACTCATACGTTTGCGGTAAATTTTAAATTGCCTCGTGTCCAGGCCACTACATTAAGTGATCTGTATGTGATGTGTCTACTGATATTATAGTGTCTCCTTGTTGTGTAGAATAATGACACACCTCTTCATATCGCTAGTCGGTTTGGTTATGAGGAGATAGTGTCCTTCCTTGTTGGTCAACCAAGCATTGATAGAACCATCAGGAACAGAGATGGTGAGACCGCCATGGACGTGGTGTGTAGACGAGAGAGGACAAGTGGTCTTGCTCAGAGAATAAAACAGCTACTAAAAGGTGCATCATATTCTAGTAGAGACCAGAGATCATGATTCCTCTTCTCTCTCACAGATCCTGACCTGTATTATGTACCAGTGATCAGAGCGACTGACAACTCACTGACTCCTTATCTCGGCAGCCCCTGCAAGATGGAGGGACAGTCAACTGAGGAGAGAGAGACACTGCTGTCATCACCTGTGATAGGACACACTCTTGCTGGACCAATGAGTGAAGCAAAGGCTAGTTAGTAAGATGACACACTAGCCATTGATTCTGATCCATACATGTAGGCTCATGAAGTGTACCAGCAATGGAACTCTCCCACTATAGTAGTGCTGACAGGAGACAAGCTAGTGTCATCAAACGATCAGATCCTGACAGAGGTTGGGAGAGGATTGGAAGGTACCATAATACCCTCACTGCACCTCTGATCTCAGTTGCTATGTTACTAGTGTGATTGTTACTGCAGGTCCATAGCTCAGACCAGAGGAGTGGGATGGCGTGAATACTGGGAGTTCCTAGGGTGCTACTGTGATCTGTCTCAACCTGAAGGACTCATGAAGCTAGAGAACCACTTATCACAGATGAGGGACCAGCATCGAACACCATCAACCACAGCAAAAGATACACCTGATAGTGACAATGCAGTGAGGCAGTTTAATGGATTAGAAGATATCGAGGATGTATTGGTATCTGCTCCAGTCACTGAGAATGATTTGGTGTCTGCTATAGAGGGACTCACTTTAGGAGCCAAGGAGGACACAGAGATGAGTGAAGAGGTGGTTATCGTAGATAGAGAAGAAGAGATGAGGTCATTTACTAGTCCACATGAGGTGGATGGTGGATTCATGACTCCACTCAGAGGCACAGGGGACTACATCATGGCGCCATCCTGCTCTACTCCACTTGCTAAGGTCTACATCACAGGGTGAGACACACACACATACACACACCTCACAAGTTAAAAAAACTAAATGCCTGCTACATGCTACATATGACTGCTACATGTTGAAAATACTTTAGAATTCCACAGATGATAGTCTTTCACATTTTTTTGAAACTGGTTGAAACTGAAACTTCAATATTATCATGTGTTTTGTAATCATTGTGGTTTTTCTTGGTTTATTTCCTGTCTTTCTTCACAATAGGCTGACAAAGAAACAAGATCTATTCACATCACTGACACTGGAATAGGTTAATACACACACACACAAACACACACACACACACACACACACACACAGACGACACACTAACTCTCATTCATTCACTCTCTCATCTTTGTGGGTTTTTGTTTGCAGGAATGACTAAACGGGATCTTGAGCAGAATCTTGGTACAATCGCTAAATCCGGTACAACAGAGTTCATGGAGAAGCTACAACAAGCTTCATCATAATCGACGGCAAGCGATGTGATTGGTCAATTTGGTGTTGGTTTTTACTCTTCATTCCTTGGTAAGAAAACAAGTGTAATTGTCTTAATATCTTTCATCTCTTTGTGTCTAGTTGCTGATCGTGTACATCTAAACACAATGATGATGAACAGCATATTTGGGAGTCAGACTCTGCTTCATTTTCGATCGTGAAGGATCCTCGCGGCAACACACTCAAGCGTGGAACCACCATCTCTATCTTCTTGAAGGAGGGGGCACAAGAGTTCATGGAGGAGGAGAAACTGAAGGAGCTGGTCAGCAAGTACAGTCAGTTCATCAACTTCCCTATCTACCTCTGGGATAGCAAGGTGGGTGGAGCTAATACTATGAACTCACTTCAATACACATGTTATACTGTATCATTAGACTGAGACAGTTGAGGAACCAGTTGATGAGGAAGAAGCTAAGGAAGACAAACCAGAGGAAGCTAAGGAGGACAAGGATAGTGATGATGATGACGCTACTGTAGAGGAAGAGAAAGAGGGCAAACCCAAAACAAAGAAGGTGTGGCTAGTTATTAATGGTTAGTAGTGGTTTCAATGATCGCATTGTAGGTTGAGAAGACAACATGGGACTGGGTACTCATGAATGATACTAAACCACTCTGGTTGAGATCGTGAGTCACTCACCCACTCCCTCCCTCACTCACTCCCTCTCTCCCACTCTCACTCATTCTCTACTTGTAGACCAAAAGAGGTTACTGAGGAGGAATATTCACAAATCATTCTCAAAGGTACACTAGACCTGTGCTAACATTGCTTGTGTATTCATCTCTGCTGATCCAGGACTCACAAACCCCACTAGCTAAGATCCATTTCACAGCTGAAGGAGAGGTGACATTCAGAGCCATCCTCTTCGTACCAACAGTAAGTAACTCCCATCATCACTACTGTCACACCCTCTCCATCACAGACCGCACCTCATGACATGTTCAACAACTACGCTAAATCATCTGACAAGATCAAGATGTACATCAGACGTGTGTTCATCACAGACGATTTCGAGGATCTTATGCCACGATAACTTGGATTCATTCATGGAGTGGTCAGTACAAAATTTATTATTCACCTAAATTTTACAAAAATAAGTTGCTGATTTCAAAATTTTGAATGATTACCAATTCAAACTTTATGATCGCCCATTTCAATTTTTATGTAGTTAAAATTTTTATGTTCGTTATCCTACTTTTTGATAGGTCGATTCTGATGATCTCCCACTAAATGTCTCTCGTGAGACATTCCAGCAACACAAGCTGTTGAAAGTGGTGAAGAAGAAGCTGGTAAGGAAAGCCCTGGACATGATGAAGAAAATGGACAAAAAGACTTATGACAAGTTCTGGAAGGCAAGGAACAAACCATCTCTCTTCATTAAACTCTCTCTCTCTCTCTCTCTCTCTCTCTCTCTCTCTCTCTCTCTCTCTCTCTCTCTCTCTCTCTCTCTCTCTCTCTCTCTCTCTCTCTCTCTCTCTCTCTCTCTCTCTCTCTCTCCGGAGTTCAGCACTAATCTGAAGCTTGGTGTAGTTGAGGATTTCACTAACAAGAGTCGTATTGCTAAGCTGCTTCGATTCCAGTCCTCTAATGATCCAGAATCACTCACATCACTGGACGAGTACATTGAGAGAATGAAGGAAAAACAAGAACACATCTACTTCATGTCTGCTACCAGCAGGAAAGAGGTGGGTGTGGTCATGATGTCATCACTACCAGTAGGAAAGAATTTTAGTAGAGTGAGCTGATCGAAAGTTACTACATTCAAAAATGTTAGTGATGAAAAAGATTTAAAGAAACAAGTAATTTTGAAATAGAACAATGCTTGTGTTCAGTATTGTACATGTAGTGTGTTCAGATACATGTAATATTAACCCTCTATCAGTATACGGTACCATGAACGTAGAAAAGCTTTGACATTAATTTTTTGTCCAAAATGTGTCATGTTTTAAGTTTGATCATGTCCAAATAATCAACCTGAGACTACAACCCCTTCTCACAATCTGAAACCGTATTCAATATGCCCTTTTAGAGATAGTGGTCACTACCTGTACGAGGTGAAATCATGATTCTATCATAGCCTGCTTCAGTGGGTGTGTCAGTCGTTCAATATGTGACCAGTGCCAAGGCTGACTATAGCATGTTTGCACTGAGCCTCTGAGAAGAAGGAAATGTGAGCATTCAGTGTGTGGTGTGTGTGGTTGAAATACTCTACTTCTTTATGTTGCAGATTTCTGTACCAACTGAACTGGTTGTTGAGTTAGCCGACAAGTAGGCGGGGCTACCACTAATCTAGCTGCACTGAGAGCTCGTGATGTGCTCAGACTAGAGGCAGGGCTGTGCCTGTATGAGAACAATCTATCGGAGGAGACCACACCCATTGAGGCGGGGCTAGCATGGTGCATTAGTGAGTGTCAATGGATCTCAGTATGCTTGTTGTGTGTTAGGTAAGAGAAGGGAGCAATGTCCAGTACTGCCACAACCTGTCCTAGGACATCCTAAGGATGCTCTATAATAATAGGTATCCTTAGGTTTGACCTGGTCTGTGTACTAAGTATCCCGGGAGTCCCAGGATTGCCCTCAGTATCCCATGTACATAGAGGGGTTAAATCCCATGTACTAAGTATCCCGGGAGTCCCAGGATTGTCCTCAGTATCCAGTGTACATAGAGGGGTTAAATCCCATGTACTAAGTATCCCAGGAGTCCCAGGATTGACCTCAGTATCCCGTGTACATAGAGGGGTTAAATCCCATGTACTAAGTATCCCAGGGAGTCCCAGGATTGTCCTCAGTATCCCATGTACATAGAGGGGTTAAATCCCATGTACTAAGTATCCCGGGGGTCCCAGGATTGACCTCAGTATCCCGTGTACATAGAGGGGTTAAATCCCATGTACTAAGTATCCCAGGAGTCCCAGGATTGTCCTCAGTATCCCATGTACATAGAGGGGTTAAATCCCATGTACTAAGTATCCCAGGAGTCCCAGGATTGTCCTCAGTATCCCATGTACATAGAGGGGTTAAATCCCATGTACTAAGTATCCCGGGAGTCCCAGGATTGTCCTCAGTATCCTGTGTACATAGAGGGGTTAAATCCCATGTACTAAGTATCCCGGGAGTCCCAGGATTGTCCTCAGTATCCCGTGTACATAGAGGGGTTAAATCCCATGTACTAAGTATCCCGGGAGTCCCAGGATTGTCCTCAGTATCCCATGTACATAGAGGGGTTAAATCCCATGTACTAAGTATCCCTGGAGTCCCAGGATTGTCCTCAGTATCCCATGTACATAGAGGGGGTTAAATCCCATGTACTAAGTATCCCGGGAGTCCCAGGATTGTCCTCAGTATCCCATGTACATAGAGGGGTTAAATCCCATG
Source organism: Haliclona indistincta (assembly GCA_964017065.1). Classification (NCBI taxonomy): domain Eukaryota; kingdom Metazoa; phylum Porifera; class Demospongiae; order Haplosclerida; family Chalinidae; genus Haliclona; species Haliclona indistincta. The sequence continues at coordinate 12,694,470 of OZ024789.1, read as the reverse complement.
TGCTAAGTATCCCGGGAGTCCCAGGATTGTCCTCAGTATCCCATGTACATAGAGGGGTTAAATCCCATGTACTAAGTATCCCGGGAGTCCCAGGATTGTCCTCAGTATCCCATGTACATAGAGGGGTTAAATCCCATGTACTAAGTATCCCAACTATCACACAACACACAGTCACAACTACAAAGTACATTGCATCACACATTTCCAACCATCACACGCTCACAACTATCACACAGTCACAACTATCACACCCTCACAACTATCACACTATCCCAACAATCAAAACTGTTATATAAACTACTCATAACAGAAGCTTACAAGAATGACCTTTTGGTTTTTATTAGGGAGACACGGTAGTGTCTCCCTATGTAGGGTTGAACGAGAAAACAAGATGGCGGCTACATACATGTATTAGCGTTCAAACGCTGATATTTCGCCTGGTGATGAATTTTATACGTCCAAAGACACTTAGATCTGCTCACTGGCGTTGCCCCATCTTACAGTAGCAAGGAGATTGCTCGAAATTGTTGCTAAAGTGACGAACCTGGAAACGGTGAAAATCGACTTTCGTCATCTTCGTCTTCTTCTTCTTCTTCTTTCTTTCTTCAACTCGCCTAGCGCCTTTACGCGAGCAGTGTCGAGACCAAAACACCCACGAACATTCGTGAAATTCTCCTGGCAGGTGCCTTTTGAACATTGTTTTTAGCGAAACGGCGATCTAAATTCCGCGAGTTCTCGATCGTGATCCATTGTCAGCTAAGTGTTAGACGCCATTATTGTGATTGCGCAATACGCACGTGACCAAGCAGTGGCTAGCGCACGTGACCAAGCATTAGCTTGAGTATCGCCATGCCGTACGGATCATGGAGAACACATATTTGTCTGGAGTCTTCGAATAACGGCAAGCTCGTGTAGGATCGCCATTCTGCGTTTGCCAGATAATTATAACCGGCGTACAGGTCTACAAATAAGTGTGGGCGGGGCTCGTATGCACTGCATGCATGCATAAATGCGTAGGCGAGCTGGTATGTACATTTTTAGCTCAGTACAAGTTTAAAACTGTTAATAATAAAGAAAAGCCATCAGCACTAAACCAATGGTGGAAACCATGACAAAGACGACTCAGTACATGCATGATATTGAACTGCACTTCACTGAAAATGAAAAAAGGACACAAACAAGAAAATAAAAAGATTTCTATCGAAATCAAAAGGATGTAGGGTTGTGAAATCTACCACTGGTTCACAATGTAATCAAACAAGGAACAAGCATGGAATGGTAACACGATTGACTTGCTAACAGACCATAGATCCCTACATCAGTGGCTGTACATCAGATCAATAATTATTTTGTCACAAGCTGAATCCAATTCAGTTTAAAGCATATTTGGTGTCAGTCAACAGCAACTAGCTGAATTAGCTATAGCCAACCACAGCAGCCACTGATGTAGGGATCTATGGTCTGTTAGCAAGTCAATCGTGTTACCATTCCATGCTTGTTCCTTGTTTGATTACATTGTGAACCAGTGGTAGATTTCACAACCCTACATCCTTTTGATTTCGATAGAAATCTTTTTATTTTCTTTAATGACTAGGTATAGCGACCTTTCTGTTATTATTGACATTAGTTAGTGTCAATGGATCTCAGTATGCTTGTTGTGTGTTAGGTAAGAGAAGGAGAGCTGAAGGAGGATTCCTAACCATCTTGAACCAACTCTAGAAGAAGCCAGCTATGAGAAGAGTTAGTATACAATCACTATCTAGTCCTCCTGCAAGAAGTGAGTGAATGAGAATATGTCACAGAAATATTTAGCTGTACCTCTACATGCAGCTACACGAGACCAGATCATTGAGTAATGCCCTAACTGTTGTCTCCCTCCCTCCCCCTCTCTCCTCCCCTCGATCCCTCTCTCCTCCCCTCGATCCCTCTCTCCCTCCCCCTCGATCCCTCTCCCTCTCTCCTCCCCTCGATCCCTCTCTCCCTCCCCCCTCTCTCCCTTGATCCCTCTCCCTCTCTCCCCCCTCGATCACTCTCCCTCTCTCCTCCCCTCGATCCCTCTCTCCCTCCCCCTCCCCCTCGATCCCTCTCTCTCCCTCCCCCTCTCTTCCTCCCCCTCAATCCCTCTCCCTCTCTCCCCCCTCGATCCCTCTCCCTCTCTCCGCCCTCGATCCCTGCCCCTCTCTCCCACTACTTTCATCTCCCTCACTCTCGTTTTCTTTCTCTCTCTCTCTCAGATGGTATTTGACTCAGTAGGCACAATCCTCGCCATCCTCTTGTCAAGGAGTTACAGCGTCGTGTTGAGAAGGATGAGAGTGATGAGACAACTGTTGATCTTGCTCGAGTGATGTTTGACACAGCCATATTAAGATCAGGCTACACTCTGCCGGACTCAAGCTCTTTCGCTGGTCGTATTGAGAGAATGCTTCGACTGAGTGTAGGCGTGGATTCTGATGCACCTGTAAGCTCCTCCCACTGTCACTAACATCACCTTCCCACTATCACAGGTTGAGGTGTTCACTCAAGAAGACGATGAAGAAGAGGAGGAGGAGGAAGTAGAGGCGGAGGTTGAGGAGACCACACCTCTTCCTGAATCAGTCAAGGCAGAGCCTACTGTGAAGCTGGTGTCATGATACTTGCTAGTTCTCATACCACTACACTACTCCACACTAGTACTATTACTATTATAATTATTGATACTGCTTTTTGGTCAAATAATTATTCCGTGATACAGAGAGAAAATTATAACTAACATGTTAGAAATTAAAAAAATGAATCAAGTCTTCATTTCCCAACTAAGAAGTAATGTAGTGAGAATGGGGTGTAGTGCTAACATATCGATACTGCTTTATGGTCAAATATTCCGTACTATTGTAGCTATGTTAAATCAATGTAGTTTACTATCAATATCTTATGTGGGAATCTGTTCAGCAATAGCGATCTCTTTGATCTTTATCAGAGCTCTCTTCAGTACTGACCACGAAGGCTCACCAATCTCAGATACATTGTCCTGTTTATTAAGCCAGGCGGCTAGCATCTTTGTCATGCACTTTGTGACATTGCTTCCATCATTCCTCTCTATCTTCTCCAGTGTGGGGTACATGAGTCCTAACTCAAGTCCAAGAGATTCCCAATCAATGAAATTTTCTAAGGCATTCTTCACATCACGTAGATCCTTAATACCTGCATTATCAACAGTAATGTACAGCTCATGTGAGTACTAAGTAATTGATTACCGAGTGCCTGTTCTTGAGAGCTAACTTGAGGGTCCATTGTAGTTGCTGTATCTGTGTATGCTGATTATAGTGACTGAGTTATTGACCTCTCTCACTACACTTACCTACATCATGCTGCTCACCAGCAGCTGATGTCATCACAGGTATCTTGTTATCTGCAGAAATGTAACACAAACCAATACAATTAATATTGCACCATAGATATTATAGTACTGTAATATCTAATATACTTACCCTCAGATTGAGGATATCTTAGACGAAAGTTGTTGGAAGTTGATACACCTGTCATGTTCACTTTATGATTCAATCGTTCAAAGCTTTTTCCAGGCAGCAACTGTAACTCGAATGCACAGTGTGGGATTCTTCTACCAGCCTCAAAGTTGCTAACATCAGCTTTAGTGACCTATAAAAATAGACTGGTATGTAGTTATGTCAACCATAGATATGATACCTTTGGAGGAGTCACCTGTGGTAGTATCTTCCATGAGCCAACTTCCTGTTCATCTTGATCTAGTTGTATAGCACTATCATTGAAACGAACTTCCAGAGAGTTGTTCTCTTTGCTCCATCCTTGGTACTCTTTTTTCACATACTGCAACAAGGAAATAATTACAGTATTATCTTGAATAGAAGCCACCTCCGAATAGAAGCCAGTCTCGTTTAGAGGTCTGGTCTGAAATAAGTTAGGAACGTATTACCATGCTTGCAACAGGGGTCTAAATGGTGCGTTTGACAAGTCTAGCATCTCAGAGATTCTGGGTTCGATCCCATTCAGGCAAAAAAAATATTTTTTTCTCTCTAAACGTTTACCTCAAAAGAACTAGATAAGAAAATTAATAGAGGCTCGGGCTTTTATTCAAGGAAATACATGTACATGTAGTATGCTGAAAAAATTAGTGCTAACGTTGTTAGTGTTATAAATGAAGAGCAATATTGTACAGCAAATGAATTACCACACACAAATATTACCTGCAAATGAGGTTCAAGATTTCTTACAACAATGAAATGAAAGTCAGCAACTAAAGGACTTTCCATCTGCTGCTTGTAGAGCATGAGGGCTGCACACTGTGTTTCAGCATCAACAGGTCCTGTTGCTGTGACTATTGAGAACTGCTTTAGCTTGATGCTGCCGTAGTGAGTATGCTGGTTGAACTCTCCTCTTAGCTCACTAAACCTGTAGGGAAGGTCCTCCTGTGAGCACTTGGCGATAATGAACCTAAACAAGGAACACTGTTCCTCAGTCTCGATGATGGCGCAATGCTGTATGTTGACTGTAACTTTCTTTAGGAACACTTGACTAGATGAGATCCAGTAGATGGCACTGATCAACTGGCTGTTCTCAGGGAACTTAAACTGGCCGGCTAGAATCACTTTCACGCCCACACTGACAGTCACTCCAGGAGGAACAGCACCTTCAGGGATCTCAATGAAGAACCCATAGCCAGGCCACTCTACTTTCTGAGGCTTGTCTCCCACAACCTCCAGTACAGTCTCCCTGTACACTTCAACACCACGCAGGAAGTCTGCACCACATGCACAGTCACAAACTAAAGGAGATGCATTAGTAGCTTACCTGGAGCAACTGCTAAATAATTGGCTTGCACTCCAGCTCAAACACCTTGGTTTGATAGCTACGGTATAGTGAGCTACTAGCAGCAGCTGTGAGCTGGGCAGCATCACTCACCATTTTCTTGATTGCCAGCACTGAGTGAGAGTTCCTGCTTGTGAAGCAGTTGTTTGTAGCTGATTTTCAGTTGATCAACTGTGGAATACAGTAACAAGTGCTAGATACATTAATCACTCACTCTAATACTCACATTTCTCTAGCATCAGTTGACCATCACTTTCCAACATTGAGATCTGTTGATCTCTAGCATAGGCCATTCTCTTGGTTTGCTCCAATACTCTTAGAAGCTCTTGCTGTTCCTCCTCACTAGCTGTCAGCTTGGTCTCGCTAGCTATCAGCTTGGTCTCGGTAGCTATCAGCTTGGTCTCACTAGCTGTCAGCTTGGTCTCACTAGCTGTCAGTTTGGTCTCACTAGCTGTCAGCTTGGTCTCACTAGCTGTCAGCTTGGTCTCACTAGCTGTCAGCTTGGTCTCATACTCATGGATGACTATCACAGTGTGCATATAGTGAGATGCAGAGCTGCAGTATAGAGATACTCACCATCTGCAGTGAGGTCCACCTGTGTGCTTTCGTCACTTGCTAGCTTAGTCTGTGCAGCTACAATGAGAACACATTCCACATACAGACTCCTCCCATCACAGTCTACTTACTCTTCTGTTGCAGTTTCTCTAGCAGCTCTTGTTGCTGTTCATAGTCGTCTCTGCTAGCAGCCATCTTCTTCTGCATGTCATACATATCATCCTCTAGTTTAGAGCGCTTCTGATCCTTCTCCTGTGAATCACGCTGAGCAGCATTAAGCTTTTCCATCAGCTCCTGCTCTCTCTTCTTGCTAAGTCGAAGACTGTCTTCATAAGCATGAATGACTGAGAGAGAGAGAGAGTGGGACGAAGGGAGGGAGGGACGGAGGAGAGAGAGAGAGGGGAAGGGAGGGAGGAACGGAGAAATAAGGGAGGGAGAGAGATAGGGAGGGAGGGAGAGAGGGAGGGAAGGAGGGAGAGAGGGAGGGAGGGAGAGAGGGAGGGAAGGAGAAAGAGAGGGAGAGAGAGAGGAAGAGCGGGAGGGCAGAAGAAAGGGAGGGAGAGAGAGAGGGAGGGAAGGAGAGAAGGGAGAGATAGCGAGAGAGAGGGAGGGAGGGAAGGAGAAAGGGAGGGAGAGAGAGGGAGGGAGAGAGGGAGGGAAGGAGAAAGGGAGGCAGAGAGAGGGAGGGAGAGAGGGAAAGAGATAGGAAGGGAGAGAGAGGGGAGGAGGACAGGAGAGAGAAAGTGAGTAAAAGTAAGAGAGAGAGAGAGAGAGAGAGAGAGAGAGAGAGAGAGAGAGAGAGAGAGAGAGAGAGAGAGAGAGAGAGAGAGAGAGAGAGAGTATATGAGAGAGAGTATAAGAGAGAAGAGGTAGTAGGTGAGTGTGCCTCAGTGTGTGGTTACCATCTTCTGAGGTGAGTTCAAGTGGTGTCTCTTTAGCTGGTTCTGTCTCATTGTGTGATTCTGTTTGAGGAGAAAAAGAAGACATATAAAGTCAGTAGATCATCATACATAACCACAAACCACAGTTCAGTGATGAATATCATTTATATGAAGCTTGTGTGTGTGTGTGTGTGTGTGTGTGTGTGTGTGTGTGTGTGTGTGTGTGTGTGTGTGTGTGATTGTTACTAACCATGTTTGTCTTGTTTCTCATCTCTCTCATCAATATTGGTCTCATGCTGCTGTGAACACCACAACCAGGAGCACATAAAAAGAAGGAGCGTGCAACTGTAAACCGCGCGTTAGTGCCATCAGTGTATAATTAGATTCACAGATGTGTGCTCAGAACTTCCATATTTGGAAGTTTTTGTGCTTCATTAAATATGCGTGACGTACATTCTGTGCACGTGATACATAATAGATCTAAGTGCGGCAAGAGAGGATGGCGCGAACCCCTCGACGTCTTAGTCAGGCCAGCTCCAAGAGAAAGCTCAGCCTGATCATGCTGTCTCCCCGGCGGATTCGTTTACAACAAGTTAAGAACTCGCCCGTGAGGAGCGCAATGAAAGCTGGGATGACCGTATTCAAGCTGAGCAACACCAGGCGCGCTCGCTGTCGTAAACTTACCAGTAATGCGCGTTAAATAGATATGACGTACGTTCATACTCAGGTAAAGCGGAAGTACGTCATTAATTATTAAAGTGATGGCACTGTAAGTTGCACGCTCCTTCTTTTTATGTGCTCCTGCCACAACACATCAACCACTGTCACCAACCACACACACCTGCTTCACCTGATCCTGCACCTGGAGTCTAAGCACTCTAACCTCCTCCTCCACCTCACTGATCCTCCTCTGATAAGGCTCCATGCTCTTCTGTAGCTAATTAAGGAAACAGCTCACTCACTACACACTCTACGATATTGACTGTATCTAGATCTGACCAATGGTCACACTAACCTGTTGCTGTAGCTGTCTTCTCTCAGTGTATAGATATGATATTCTCAACTTAATCCACTCATGATGTGATCCCTTTATCCTGGCCTCCCTCAGTCTCTTCTGGTACTCTGTGTTGTTGCTCAGTGTCTCTCTCTCCATCACTCTCTCCACACACCACTGCCCACTAGTGTCCTGGACTGTATGGAGGAGATGAGCTGTTATGTGCAGTCCACCACTGTCAGTGTGTGCATCAGCTGCAGTAGCTACTGCTGATTACTGCATGGACACACTATGCTCACTTAGCTCTATAACACTAGTGCCAGCCTTGTACTCGTGCCTATAGTCCCATCCTCCAAACACTAGTATCCAGACACAGCGGGCTCCTAGATGCAACACTGACACTGAGTGATAGTATCGTTGTGTCACTGAATCAGGTAGTGTTGGTAGCTATAGAACACAATAAAACAACACATTATATGAACCATACAATACTACATGACATGTACAGTATCTCATTATAATAGAATCAAATTATAAAGTTCTCAAGTCAAGTGGAACTATTCCTCACACACATCAAACCACAACCAAGTTAATTAGTTATAACTAAGTTAATAACTAATTTAGTAATAATAACAAGAAAGCAGTTAATTAGTCTATTGTACAGTTCATCATTCTGTGAAATGTCATGATCATCTTGTTAGTTCACAATGTGTGAGCACATTCACAATGTGCAGGTTGTAACTAAATTCATGTGAAATACCTTGATCCATCGGTTAGTATCACATAACCATATATCACTCAGTATAGAAAGACCAACGTCATATCCTCCACTCATCACAAACACAGGACCAGTAATGTGTGATGCAGCATGGGCACGTCTCCCCTCAGGCCATTGGACAGACTGACTAACTGGTTTCTTGATCTTGCTCCAGTTCTGAGAAGACAAAGATATCATAGACTCCTAGAAATATCACAGGCTATAGACTAATGCAATATGCTTGCTACACTGATGTTGTGCAAGATTGGAGCAATGAATACTCAAATGATGATATGTATGAAGAATGTATTATAATGATTGTGTGTATCAGTACTCAGTGATTATGAGATCAATATGATGTGATCAGATCACACAAGAGTGAATCAGTGCTATACTATTCATACAGTGTCTACACACTCACCACAGAATGTCTCTCCAGATCTACAATATACAAATCATCAGAGTAGAGGCTTGATGGAGTGTTACCACCAAACATAGCAGCCCTCTTCCCTTCCACTGTTGTTAGTGTGAAATGATAACATGGAGGAGGAGCTTGTCCTGTGACTACTGGTGAGCTCCACCCATCATCTGGAGGACAATAACAACTCATGAGTTATAACACATGTAGTTTAATGGATTAAACAAAGTTAATGGAACGAATAGGGAGGGCAGTCCCGGGCTGCGGCCGGTCAGCCGCGTCGCGGTGAGCGGCCAGGGTGGGCGAGCGCATGCGTACTCTAATTCAGCCGCATCAAGCACATGAACCAGTAGCGTTCAGAGCTGCCAGACCAACGTCAGCTCTCTGACCAGCTTTTGTATCTTCTTGCATCCCGGGCGGATAGCAGCATCTAGTCCTCATCATCGAGTATCACCCAGGCAGACAGATGGGCGACAAGGACTCTCCCCCTGGGTCGAGCAAGGACGCACCACCAGGAACCAGTGACCCAGTTGACGCAACCCTACCCAAGCCTATGTTGTCAGAGAAGGACGTCGAGTCTATCGCCGAGCTGATGCTCAAAAAGTTCAAGGAACGCTCAGCAGAGCCAAAAGACAAAGGTTTAAAGTTGTACACGCACCACATCTCGCACGCACTACAAGCAACACACACGCACACACAGTCAGACCAAGGGATAGCCTTGGTAACAGGTGCTCCAATCGCGGAGAAAATTGTCAGGGTATAGTGTTGTGGCGACAGGTGGACTCGAGGCCACAGCTCGCACAGAAAAGTAAATGTCGTGTTCAAGTTAGAGCCACAAAGAAGCACATGATCGGTGCTCCGGGCAGTGGGTTAGTCACTGAACATTAACGGGATAGCGCCGCCAAGGGTCAGCCTTGGGAAGGCGAAAGGGCGCTAATCGGAGAACGTCCGTCAGCAGGATTATAAGACCGTCACAGCAACTGAGGACGGAAAAAGAGATAATCCGTTCACCGAAACGGTCACATTATTGTATAGCGCCATTACACACAAACAGTGAACCTTGGCTAAGTCACAATAATGACGAGGCTTTATGTTTCATTGTTGCAGGCGTCACCGGAACAGCCGGAGACGACGGGGACCCTGAACCTCCAGCGGTGAGAGTCCTACCATCAGGCTCAAAGGAGACTGTGTCCCTGGCCGATCTAGTAAAGGACTCGGTCTCCAAGGTGCCGGACACACCAAAAGAGAAAGTGAAAGACGGATTGGTGTATATCTGTGAAGGAATTCCCCCTCTGCCGGCAAAAATCGTACAGTCTATCGAGAAGGGCGAATTTGTCGAACTCACCAGCCTGCTCCCAAAGAACGCACTATGGGAAGAGGAACCCTTCACCGAGATCACAGATAAAGTGGTGGTCTTCACTCATGGAAAAGTAGGGCCGAAGAAGAAAGCCATAGAAAATATTGAAACGTGGATCGAGGCCTTTTGTACGTATGCTGCGGTCAGGGGCCGAAAACACCCTGAAGACATACCGGAACTGATGGCGTACACAGTCACGATCGTGAAAGGAGCAAGAGACTATGGTGGCCGCAGCTGGCTGGTTTATGACTATCGCTTTAGACAACTAGCCGCAGCAAAGCAGATGAGGCGTGGTTGGGGGCAGAAGGATATGGCACTATGGAATGACACCTTTCTTCGCCCTAAGAACCAACAAATTGACAAGGAAGGGGCAGGGGAACGTAACAGCTCTACCCACAGCCAGAAGCGAGCAAACGACAACGCTCAGTCAACAGTATCAAAGAGGCAGAAAAAAAGCAGTACCTGGAAGAGTCAAATTTGTTACCCGTTTAGTTACGGAGGGAAATGCACAAGAGCCAAGTGCGAGTACCGACACGTCTGCTATGACTGTGGCGGTGACCATTCACAATCATCATGCCCCAAGAAAGATTCCACTTAACCTCAACAACCCTCCATTCCCTTTGGGAATGTGAACCTGGGTCCGTCCGGCTAACTCATATACATCACTTATCATAACCTCATTTCACTGTATATCATCACTGATTGCTAACGCTCAGCAGTTGACTTCTAGGTTAACTGACCAGTCAATCAACAATAATAATTATTGTTGTTTATTGTTTATTATCATGTATGCCTGTCTGTGTTAATTGATATGACATTGCGGGTAATGATAAATGGTTCCTTCATTGTTTAGAGATTGTCTGGACTGAACCGGAATGGAACGGAAATCTCAGAGAGGGTACATACCGCTATACGAGGGACTTGCTCGAGTTGGAGCAATGCATCAATGAGAGCATAGAACACCAGCTTCCCACAGCATGCACAGCAGTGCTTTCACCTCTCCATGAAAAAGCATCAGTCTGGTTTCAATGTTTGGTGAATCATCCGGATGTGGCCTTCGCGGCATACATAACGTCGGGAATCACTAACGGCTTCCGAATAGGTCACTCCAAAGTTGTGACCCAACTACGTACCAATCCTCGCAACCTGATGTCGGCATTGGTACACCCAGAGGTCGTCCAAGACTACTTGGACCGTGAATGCAAAGCAGGTCGCCTCGTGGGACCGTTTAAACAAACGGATTTACCCATGATCCACTGCTCTCCCTTTGGGGTCATTCCCAAAAAGGGTCAGGATGCTTGGAGATTGATTGTTGACCTATCGTCACCTAAAGGAAGAAGCGTAAACGATGGCATTAGAGAAGAGCTGGCATCGTTGTCATACGTGACAATTGACCAGGTATGTAACAAGATTCTTGAACTCGGCCAGGGAACTTCAATGGCAAAGACAGATGTTAAGAGCGCTTTCAGGATTGTACCAATACATCCCGGTGACAGAGAACTGCTAGGGCTGAACTGGAACGACAGTCTGTTTGTAGACACCACACTACCCTTCGGCCTGAGATCGGCCCCAAAGATCTTCAATGCAATAGCAGATGCAGCCCAATTCATTGGCATCCAGGAAGGTATTCGCTTCATGACTCACTACCTTGATGACTTCCTAATTCTGGGTAGAACAGGGGAAGAATGTGAGAAGAGCCTGGTTTTATTCCAAAATGTCTGCAACAAATTAGGCATCCCACTGGCCCCGGAAAAAACAGCCGGTCCCTCTACAGCACTCGAATTCCTAGGAATAATAATCGACACTGGGAACCTGACAATACGTCTGCCCGACAGAAAGAAACGAGATCTCCAACAGATAATAGCAGAGCTGTCCCGTCGTAAGTCAGCCACAAAAGAGGAACTGCAATCTTTAGCGGGAAAATTGCAGCACGCTACAAAAGTAGTTAAACCCGGTCACTGCTTCATTAGAACAGCATATGAACTAGGCTCTCTGCGGAAGAGGGCATATGACCCAATTCGCATTACGAGAGACCTCAGAACAGATCTCGCATGGTGGTCCATTTTCTTAAACCAATGGCAAGGAACATCTCTGATGTGGGACCACCTGCACCATCACCCAGAAGTGATAGTCTACAGCGACGCATCAGGGTCATGGGGCTGTGGAGCGTTATCAGCCCACTCGTGGATCCAACACCAGTGGTTACCAGAAACAGGGGACATCTCGATTGCGCACAAAGAGTTAGTCCCAATAGTAATCGCATGTTTTCTTTGGGGAAAGCAATGGTCAAGGAAGGTGGTACAATTTTATTGCGACAATGAGTCTGTAACCCTAATGCTGAATGAACTGTCATCAAGGAAAAAAGGGCTGATCCACCTTCTAAGATGCGTGATTTTTCTAGCAGCGAAACACAGCTTCTGGTTTTTCGCAACACACATACCAGGGAAAGATAACATACTAGCTGATGCCATTTCAAGAAATAACTTAAAGCTATTTCGTTCACAGGCCCCCAAGAAGATGGACACGAGTCCAACACCAATACCAGCGGGTATTCCCCAGCTATTGTACACAGAACAACCGGACTGGCTCTCTCCAGCTTGGACCAGTCGGTTCAGCAGTTTTATGCAGCAGGTTTAGCACCATCTACTAAAGCAACCTACAAGGCAGGACAGCAAAAATTCATTAAGTTCTGCACTGAGTACGATATCAAAGATGTGTTACCAGTTAATCAAGAATTGCTCTGCTACTACGTATCGTACTTAGGTAGAGAGGGGCTAGCCTATAGTACCATCAAAGGGTACCTCTCCGCCCTGAGAAATTTGCAGATTACCTATGGTTTCCCAAGTCCATTTGACACGCCCATGCCAAAACTCGACCAGATACTCAGGGGAATAAAAATATCTAGAAGTAAACAAGGGCGCCTACCAAAAAGGAAGCTGCCAGTGACACCGACTATCCTCCGTCAAGTGAGAGCAACTTGGGCGGACGCGCTGGGAAAGGATTTCGACCAGACATTGCTCTGGGCGGTCGCTACAGTATGTTTTTTCGGCTTCTTTCGCGCGGGAGAGCTAACACTAAAAGCCAACGAACAGTTCGACTCAACGTCACATCTCTCCTTTGAGGATGTAGCAACCGACGACCGTTCAAAGCCAACGTTCGTCCAGCTGAGGCTGAAAACGTCGAAAACAGATCCATTCAGGAACGGAGCCAACATCACTGTCGGGGCGACAGGCGACGAGATCTGTCCTGTGGCAGCCTTATTCAGCTACTTGCGCCTGCGAGGGAACACCCCAGGACCACTTTTCCAGATGGCTAATGGTTTACCGCTCACCCGCACCTGCTTTGTAACCCGGTTCAGGGAAGCCTTAGAGAAAGCAGGACTACACAGCACAGAATCACATCAATACTCTGGTCATAGTTTCCGAGCAGGAGCGGCCTCAACAGCAGCAGCTATGGGGATGGAAGACTCCTTGATCAAAACACTTGGACGGTGGGAAAGTTCAGCATACTTAATCTACCTGCGCCTACCTCGAGGAGATCTGCAATCGGTATCAAGGAAACTAGCGCAATACGGTAAAGCTCAATGAAGTACCTAGCTCCTCCACAGTACAAAGTTCTGTGTTTTGTAGTAGCCTGTGTAAATTCTGTATGCTGCTCAACATTCAATACAATAATTGAGTTCATTGAGGTGTATGAGATTCAACTGTTGGGTAGTGTGTGCGGCTTAAATGGAGAGGTCCAGCCGGATGAACCCGGCTTGGACAGTGGGATTGGGCGTGTCTTGCCACGCCTACTCTCCAATAAGCCACACCCATACCACAAATGATTAAGTGGGTGTGGTTTCCCATCTTATTTTCCACACCCTTATGTAGTTACTAACTCGAAGTTGTCATCGTACTAATTATGAAGGTGGTTTCCCATTCTCAAGTACTCGACCGATAGTGATATTAAATGTAGTTTAATGGATTAAACAAAGTTAATGGAACGAATAGGGAGGGCAGTCCCGGGCTGCGGCCGGTCAGCCGCGTCGCGGTGAGCGGCCAGGGTGGGCGAGCGCATGCGTACTCTAATTCAGCCGCATCAAGCACATGAACCAGTAGCGTTCAGAGCTGCCAGACCAACGTCAGCTCTCTGACCAGCTTTGCCACCCACCCACCCTACATTCATGAGGCTCCGCTGTATTATTCAGCGTGACTAAGATGGGATTGGGCGTGTCTTGCCACGCCTACTCTCCAATAAGCCACACCCATACCACAAATGATTAAGTGGGTGTGGTTTCCCATCTTATTTTCCACACCCTTATGCAGTTACTAACTCGAAGTTGTCATCGTACTAATTATGAAGGTGGTTTCCCATTCTCAAGTACTCGACCGATAGTGATATTAAATAAACAGCAACTTTGAGACAACATGTATTATCATCTCTCTCATTATGAGAGATGGGTCTATGAACGAGGCTACTCACTATACTATAAGAGGACTATACTGAGACAACACAGTATCACTCACTTGTGGACAGAGAGAAAATGTGTTGTTCATTGGTACATACACCACCATACAGTGGTTCTTGATACTGTGCTCCATGTTGTGGTGATGATGGGACAGCATGACCGTTCCCTCCCACCACATACAAGAGGTCCTCCTCTCCATCAGTGAAGTGCACCATTCCACACCATGCCTTCTGCATTGGTGCCCCATCTTCTGTTGTTGAGGGAGCCAACATCCTCCATTGCAGGGTGGAGGTGCTCAGTGTGTGAACACTGTTGTGGTAGCAGCCACTGTGACCACAGTAACCACCGAAATAGTGCAGCTCATTCCTGACAGCAACACAGGAATAGCCCCACACTCCCAGTGGAGGTGTTCCACTAGTGGTTCCACTGCTCCACTCCACTGCTCTATAGTTCCACTGCTCCCAGCAACCAGTGTTCACGTCGAACACCTCCACACTGGAGAAAAACTGACGCTTCTCAGCGCTATCGTGTACCTTAGGCATTCCATTCTGTTCTTCACCCCACAAATAAAGTCGATCGCCAGCAACAGCTGTGCTGTGATCATCACGACCAGCGGGTTCCCTCCATCCATTCACTGTGAGGAGTAACAATCAGTCACTGTTTGAACACCTGACACAACTCATGAACTCACCTCCTCGCTGCTGCTGAGGAGCGGACATGATGGAGGAGGAAGAAAGTGAACTAGAGCGGGCTCTGTTTAGTCTGTTAGCTGCGTGGGAGTGACTAGAGGAAATGATCGATTAACGGACACCATGAATAATCGGACGCCCTCACAACTTTTTCGCGAGACGAAGCGAACGCCTATTCTTGCAGCTGTGAAGCCAGGCCTCCCCTGTACATATTTACACTATTTTAACAACTGGTTGTTTTTGCGTTTAATAGTAAGGCCTGCATAATGAACAATATCGGACTAGACAATGATCGGACGGTTATAATCATTTTTCGACAAACGCTGTCAACACTCTGACAATTAGTTAAAACTTGAAACAAATATGTTCAGTGAATACCTACATCAGTGCTCTATTAACATAGCAATGGGCGACAGCAACAGTCTGAGTACAAGCTTGCAGCGACTAGTTCTCACCCTACAGGTAACGCCCTCAATAATCGGTCAACCAAAATGTGATCTTATATTGCAACGCTCGCTGGGATCGCATCAACGACGAAGTAAGCCCATAACTATAATTAGTATGACTGTGTTTAGTGATCGTATGCTGTTTCAGGTGTCATATAGCCATAGCATACTGAGAATTGAAATGCATTCGGTTATTTGACGTCATCATGTGTTGTGTAGCACAGGGTATACAAGGAAAGCTCAGTGAGTGAATAAACACCTGAAACGACATATGATCACTAAACACAGTCTTACTAATTATAGTTATGGGCTTACTTCGTCGTTGATGCGATCCCAGCGAGCGTTGCAATTTAAAATCACATTTTGGTTGACCGATTATTGAGGGCGTTACCTGTAGGGTGAGAACTAGTCGCTGCAAGCTTGTACTCAGACTGTTGCTGTCGCCCATTGCTATGTTAATAGAGCACTGATGTAGGCATTCACTGAACATATTTGTTTCAAGTTTTAACTAATTGTCAGAGTGTTGACAGCGTTTGTCGAAAAATGATTATAACCGTCCGATCATTGTCTAGTCCGATATTGTTCATTATGCAGGCCTTACTATTAAACGCAAAAACAACCAGTTGTTAAAATAGTGTAAATATGTACAGGGGAGGCCTGGCTTCACAGCTGCAAGAATAGGCGTTCGCTTCGTCTCGCGAAAAAGTTGTGAGGGCGTCCGATTATTCATGGTGTCCGTTAATCGATCATTTCCTCTATAAACTTAGCCACACCTTTCTTTTGATGCGCTTCTAATAGAATACCAGCATGGCGGACACGTTGGAAGAGCTCAGTGATGCTGGACTACGGGAGCTACTCACTGCCTACTCCATCACTCAGCCGGTGACTCCCTCTACCCGCAGTCTACTCATTAGGAAGCTGAGACGACAGATGAGTGCAGAGCCGCGTCAAGACGACACTGCCCGCACGACCGAGCGCACGACACTAGCTAGTCCAGTAGCTGCAGCTCAGCTAGCTCGACCAGAGGATGGTACAGGTGTACTAATGGACGGCACTACCAGTTCTCCCTACTATGGCTCTAAAGCAGAGGCGCTGGTAGCTGTAAAGAGTCTTCCACCAGGAGTACGGTTCACCATAGTGGAGTCTGCACCAGCTGCCAGCCTGACACAGGATGAGGTAGAGCTGACTGGGTTTACCTTGCAAACACACGAGGAACAGTCTGAAATCACGGCTGATGCAGCAACGATATCGGGAAAAGCTAACAGGTAACAGATAGGTTAGCACTTGATGGATCACTCACTCACTAACCCACTCTATCATTCATTCATCTCTCTCTGTTTGTTCTCAGATGGTGAAACGTGATCTTGGTACAATCACTAAATTCAGTAAAAGTGAGTTCATAGAAAAACTGCAAACTTCATCACATTCGGCGGCAAGCGATCTGATAGGTCAATTCAATGTCAGCTTCTACTAATGATTCTGCGCTCACTATCTCCTGCTGGGGCTCCTAACAGTGCTACTGTGCGCAGGTATAAAGAAACAGCTTATTGCTGGAAAAACGTGAACTGCACGTTAAGGGCTGATGGAGCTTGCTTTGACTGGGGATTTTGTGACACTGTGTGTCGCCATTTTGAATTTTTGTGATTGGTGTGATATTTTCATGGTTTGCGCACTTTTTCTTTATGCAGGTTGTAGAGCAGAGGATGAAGTGGAGGATGTGGGGCCTCCCAAGGCAGACCCTGACCTAGGAGCAAGCAGAGAAGCTATGAGAACAGATGCAGAGGCCGTACAAAGGTACCAACCGACCAATCAGATTACACCTTTAAGCAAACTGACCAATCACATTTGCTTCCATTTTTGTTTGAAATCAGAGAAGAGGAGGCGATCAAGTTGGACGGACTGAGCGTAGCGGAGATGAAGGAACTAAGAGACAAGGCAGAGAAATTCACATTCCAAGCTGAAGTGAACTGTATAATGAAACTCATCATTAACTCACTCTATCGTAACAAGGAGGTGAGCTGGTGGTGGGTGTGGTCACCACGCCTATCAAATGTGTCTCTTAGATTTTCTTGCGTGAGATAATTTCCAATGCTTCAGATGCTCTGGACAAGATTCGGTTTCTCTCTCTCACTGACAAAGCAGCTCTTAGCGCCATCGATGAGCTATCTATGAAGATAAAGGTTCGTGAGTGAGTAAGTCTTGTACTAGGGATTGGCTGTGTCCCATCACTGACCACTAGAGGTTCAGGTGGGCCTGTCGTGAGAGGCATAGTCAGTGCTGCTGTGAGCTGCAGCTAGACTCCATTGCTTGTGTGTTAGTGCACTAGGTATCTCCACCCAGAGCTCATGTGGTCTCTGTGGATGATCGTCACATCAGTGCTATATTAGTACGGCATGTCTCAGGCATAGTTGGTCACTGACTAGCATATTGTGCTCCTTGACCTGGATACAGCTGCTACATGTTGAAAATACTTTAGAAACCTACACATTTATTTGAAACTGGTTGAAACTGAAACCTCAATATTATCAATGTGTTTTGTAATCATTGTGGTTTTTTGGTTTATTTCCTGTCTTTCTTCACAATAGGCTGACAAGGAAACAAGATCTATTCACATCACAGACACTGGAATAGGTTAATACACACACACACACCCACATGCACACACACACACACACACACACACACACACACACACACACACACACACACACATGCACACACACACACACACACACACACATACACATGCACACACACACACACACACACACACACACACATACACACACACACACACACACACATACACACACACACACACACACACACACACACACACACACACACATACACACACACACACATACACACACACATGGACACGCACACATGGACACACACACACACACACATGCATGCACACACACACACACATGCACACACACACATGCACACACATGGACACACACACACACACACACAAGAGTCGTATTGCTAAGCTGCTTCGATTCCAGTCCTCTAATGATCCAGAATCACTCACATCACTGGACGAGTACATTGAGAGAATGAAGGAAAAACAAGACATCTACTTCATGTCTGCGAAATAGGTGGGTGTGGTCATGTCATCATCATTGTGCTATTTAAAGATTTTGTTCATATTAGGCTGAGGCGTCACCTTTTGTTGAGCGTCCATTGCGCAAAGGTTATGAAGTGCTGTATTTAACGGACGCAGTTGATGAATACTGCTTGCAAGCTTTACCGGAATACGAGGGAAAGAAATTTCAGAATGTAGCAAAAGAAGGATTAGAGTATTCAGACGAGGGAGAGAAGGACAAGAAGAACTTAGAGAGCATGCAAGAGAGCTTTAAACCACTGACAAAATGGCTGGAGGAGACTGCCCTCAAGGGAATGGTATGAACAATAGGATACTGAAGGAGAGTGTGTTCATTCTCTCACAGATTCAGAAAGCAACTGTGTCTAATAGATTGAGTACCTCACCTTGTGTGCTGGTAGCTAGCCAGTATGGATGGTCTGGTAACATGGAGCGAATCATGAAGGCACAGGCTTACAAGCATGCAAAGGATATTGACTCAGAGTGAGATAGAGATGAAGGAACCAAGAGACAAGACGGAGAAATACACATTCCAAGCTGAAGTGAACCATATGACGAACTCACTATATCATAGCAAGATGTGGTAGGTGTGGTCTCCACACCCACTGAATGTGTCTTTCTCTTGTGTAGATTTTCGTGCGTGAGATTCATATACTCTGGACAAGATTCAACATTTCCCTCTGTCACTAACAAGCACCGCTGATGAGCTTTCTGTGAAGATAGAGGTTCGTGTGTGTGTAAAACGTGCATAGCCATATGTCCTTTTAGAAATAGTGGTCACTACCTGTACGAGGTGAAATCACTATTCTATCATAGCCTGCTTCAGTGGGTGTGTCAGTCGTTCAATATGTGACCAGTGCCAAGGCTGACTATAGCATGTTTGCACTGAGCCTCTGAGAAGAAGGAAATGTGAGCATTCAGTGTGTGGTGGGTGTGGTTGAAATACTCTACTTCTTTTTGTTGCAGATTTCTGTACCAACTGAACTGGTTGTTGAGTTAGCCGACAAGTAGGCGGGGCTACCACTAATCTAGCTGCACTGAGAGCTCGTGATGTGCTCAGACTAGAGGCATGGCTGTGCCTGTATGGGAACAATCTATCGGAGGAGACCACACCCCTTGAGGCGGGACTAGCATGGTGCATTAGTGAGTGTCAATGGATCTCAGTATGCTTGTTGTGTGTTAGGTAAGAGAAGGGAGCAATGTCCAGTACTGCCACAACCTGTCCCAGGACATCCTAAGGATGCTCTAAAATATAGGTATCCTTAGGTTTGACCTGGTCTGTGTACTAAGTATCCCGGGAGTCCCAGGATTGTCCTCAGTATCCCGTGTACATAGAGGGGTTAAATCCCATGTACTAAGTATCCCGGGAGTCCCAGGATTGTCCTCAGTATCCCATGTACATAGAGGGGTTAAATCCCATGTACTAAGTATCCCAACTATCACACAACACACAGTCACAACTACAAAGTACATTGCATCACACATTTCCAACCATCACACGCTCACAACATCACACCCTCACAACTATCACACAGTCACAACTATCACACTATCCCAACAAGTAATAGTTATATCACGGGTAGGAGGGACGTATTGAATTTATTGACCGAGCCCGAGGGCGCGTAGCGCCCGAGGGCGAGGTCAATAAATTCAATACGTCCCGACTACCCTTCATATTGCGTGGGCGATCACGCATGCGCACATTGATTCCACGCGGTCTACATTGCATGCTGCATGCATCGCTTAGCTAGCTAGCTAGCTCGTGTGACCATGGACGTCGGTAAAGAAAATCATCCTCCATCGGCGGAACCAGAGCCCAAAAGAGCAAAACTCTCTCTTTCCCTGCCTAAGGATCGCTTTTCTTTTTCCGTGGATGACAAAGACCTGGAGGATGCAATGAAAAAGTACTCAGCTAAGAACACCGCTCTCAACAACAAATGGGCTCTCAAGAACTTCGAGGACTGGTTTAAGGCTAAGCGAAACACAACCGAGAAACCAAAAACAGCCATCGAACGAGACGTTTTCTATGTTTGTCCGAGTACTGTCTACAAGCCCGACCAACCATGGTACACAAGCGTTCCTGTAGGGAGAAACAAGCTCTCGTCAATGGTCAAGAAAATGTGCTCCTTAGCTGTTGAAGAGGAATGGTGAAGACTGAGAGTAACTTCATAGACAAGATTTCTTCGTTTGATTATTGTTAATTTTATTGATTAATAAAAACCCACTAGTATTGATAGTTTGAAAGCCTATAAATATACGGCAATAACTGCGTTGTGGATCAATAAAAAAAATTCCGGGACCTAGACATATTGTACTAGTAGAAGACCCCGAGGCTGAGATATTGCCTGTTGCCAACCATGCAACAAATACTTCCGGTGATACAAACTATTTGTATCACGGGCGGCGTCTTTGATGTCGCCCACGCAATATAATACAATCAAAACTGTTATATAAACTACTCATAACAGAAGCTTACAAGAATGACCTTTTGGTTTTTATAATGACTAGGTATAGTGACCTTTCTGTTATTATTGACATTAGTTAGTGTCAATGGATCTCAGTATGCTTATTGTGTGTTAGGTAAGAGAAGGAGAGCTGAAGGAGGATTCCTAACCATCTTGAACCAACTCTAGAAGAAGCCAGCTATGAGAAGAGTTAGTATACAATCACTATCTGGTCCTCCTGCAAGAAGTGAGTGAATGAGAATATGTCACAGAAATATTTAGCTGTACCTCTACATGCAGCTACATGCAGCTACATGAGACCAGATCATTGAGTAATGCTCTAACTGTTGTCTCCCTCCCCCTCTCTCTCACCCCTCGATCCCTCCCTCCCCCCTCGATCCCTCCCTCGATCCCTCCCCCCTCGATCCCTCCCCCCTCGATCCCTCCCCTCCCTCCCCCCTCGATTCCTCCCCCTCCCTCCCCCCTCGATCCCTCCCTCCTCGATCCCTCCCCCCTCGATCCCTCCCCCTCTCTCTCACCCCTCGATCCCTCCCTCCCCCTCGATCCCTCCCTCCCCCTCGATCCCTCCCTCCCCCTCGATCCCTCCCTCCCCCTCCCTTCCTCCCCTTCCTCCCCCTCCCTCCCTCCCCGTCCCTTCCTCCCCCTCCCCCTCGATCCCTCCCCCCTCGATCCCTCCTCCTCCCTCGATCCCTCCCTCCCCCCTCGATCCCCTCCCCCCTCCCTTATTGCTTATTTGTGTGCCATAACCTTGTGTTTATGCAAGCTATGCTGTGCTGAAGAGGTCAGAATGAGTCCGAAACAGATGTACAATGTATGTCTGTCCACAGCTGCTTTAACTTTATTTTCAATAATTACTTTGGGTGTGTGGTAACTAAGGGTCAAGTGTTTGGTGAGTTGGTAAAGATTATTATTGTAGAATGTCATGTCAAACAATGAATGTGAAATAGTCATTTTTGACTGTGAAATAAAAGTGAAAGAATCTGATAAATTCTTGCCTGATGTGTATGTACTGTATGCTTGAATAAACATCCTTACAATAACAAACAGGAATGCTTGAATAAACTACCTTACAATAACAAACAGGTATGCTTGAATAAACTACCTTACAATAACAAACAGGTATGCTTGAATAAACTTCCTTACAATAACAAACAGGAATGCTTGAATAAACATCCTTACAATAACAAACAGGAATGCTTGAATAAACTACCTTACAATAACAAACAGGTATGCTTGAATAAACTACCTTACAATAACAAACAGGTATGCTTGAATAAACTTCCTTACAATAACAAACAGGTATGCTTGAATAAACTACCTTACAATAACAAACAGGTATGCTTGAATAAACTTCCTTACAATAACAAACAGGTATGCTTGAATAAACTACCTTACAATAACAAACAGGTATGCTTGAATAAACTACCTTACAATAACAAACAGGTATGCTTGAATAAACTTACTTACAATAACAAACAGGTATGCTTGAATAAACTTCCTTACAATAACAAACAGGTATGCTTGAATAAACTTCCTTACAATAACAAACAGGTATGCTTGAATAAACTTCCTTACAATAACAAACAGGTATGCTTGAATAAACTACCTTACAATAACAAACAGGTATGCTTGAATAAACTACCTTACAATAACAAACAGGTATGCTTGAATAAACTACCTTACAATAACAAACAGGTATGCTTGAATAAACTTCCTTACAATAACAAACAGGTATGCTTGAATAAACTTCCTTACAATAACAAACAGGTATGCTTGAATAAACTTCCTTACAATAACAAACAGGTATGCTTGAATAAACTTCCTTACAATAACAAACAGGTATGCTTGAATAAACTACCTTACAATAACAAACAGGTATGCTTGAATAAACTACCTTACAATAACAAACAGGTATGCTTGAATAAACTTCCTTACAATAACAAACAGGTATGCTTGAATAAACTTCCTTACAATAACAAACAGGTATGCTTGAATAAACTTCCTTACAATAACAAACAGGTATGCTTGAATAAACTTCCTTACAATAACAAACAGGTATGCTTGAATGAAGTTCCTTACAATAACAAACAGGTATGCTTGAATAAACTTCCTTACAATAACAAACAGGTATGCTTGAATAAACTTCCTTACAATAACAAACAGGTATGCTTGAATAAACTTCCTTACAATAACAAACAGGTATGCTTGAATAAACTTCCTTACAATAACAAACAGGTATGCTTGAATAAACATCCTTACAATAACAAACAGGTATGCTTGAATGAAGTTCCTTACAATAACAATCTAGCATAATTATAACCACTATTAAAATCTGATATCCAAGTGTCCAATTCATGTCTTGCTTTCATTATTAATGTGATATTAAACACCAATATAATATTTGAGTACAATGTAGTCCTTTATTGCATTAAATGTTTGATGTGTGTAATATGGGTGATAGTCAATGAAATCTGATTGCTTGCCAATACATCTGTATCTGGTGAGTGCTTGATGACATATGCATGGTAGTGTGTCAATGTGAGTCTTTACTTGGATTTTTCTCTTTCAAGGATTGCACCATGGAATCAGTTATCTCTCTCCTACTCTTTTGTCTTTTTCTCTTCTCTCTCTATCTCTTGCCTCTTAATCTGATTGACTGTACTGATGAGATCCGATAGATCAAAACGGACTGACAACTTGATTTGTCGTCCGTATACAGTTTCAGATACACTCTTCTTCTTCTTTCAATTTCTATTGATCTCTTTGGTACACCATTCTCCTTCAACAGATGATAGATTAAAACCATAATACTTCTGTTACCATGCTCTAGTGATTTTTCAATTTTATTTCAGATGTGATATTTATTTGAACACGTAAGAGATTACTAGAGTATACAGCAGGTTTACTGAGATATACATGCAGTGTTTTACTGAGGTATCCTGATCTCTTTTCCTCAGTCTGAGGAGCCAGCTACCAAAGATGAGCTGTAGAGCACACACACCAGTCGAGTGAAGGAGAAGAGACTTTAGAAGATTCTGTATTCAATTTGATTTTTTATTACGAGCAATTTTTGTAAATAATTTACTAATACATGAAAATAGCTTGTTAATGAGGCTACAAGTGAAGTGTGTAATATAGTCTATAAGTGTGTGTAATATAGCTATAGTCAGCACATCATGCAGAGTGATGCAGAGTGAGTGACTATCAGTCAGCTTGTGACCAACCATTCCTTGAGCTCAGTTGCTGTTTTCTTCTCACCAACTGTGTCTAGAGCAGTGATGATAGTGCTCCAGGTGTAGGGTACTGTTTCAGCTCGTTTCCATTCCTTAAACACCTCAATGAAAAGCTCAATTTGATCATTAGTTTGAGCCTTGAATGAGTCCAGTGTAGATGTCTCGATACTCAGCATTATTCCTACTAGGTACCACTTGGTTGGTACTTTAGTTGCAACATGAACCATCAGATCAGCAGTTGATGGAGACTTGGCTGTATAAGAGTTTATCATCAGTAATATAAAAAAACAAGGCCATCATGTGACTTACATCTTAATGTATGGGGCACTGCTGTTGGTGTCTGGGGCACTGCTGCTGGTGTCTGGGGTACTGCTGCTAGTGTCTGGGTCACTGCTGCTGGTGTCTGGGGCACTGCTGCTGGTGTCTGGGGCACTGCTGCTGGTGTCTGGGGCACTGCTGCTAGTGTCTGGGGCACTGCTGCTGGTGTCTGGGGCACTGCTGCTGGTCTCGAGGTTGTTGAAAGAACTACATGGATGTTATATGATATTATGTACACACAATAATCAATCATCTCTTACCTTCTGTCTGAGGATAAAGTATTTGAAAAGCTTTCAGACTTGACACTCCAGTAACCACCATCTTGTGACTAATATGAGCCGCTTCATGAGCTGACAACAGCTGGAACTCAAATCCACAGTGTGGAATCCGTTTACCAATTTTGAAGTTTAATATTGAAGATTTAGAAATCTAATAAAGGTTCACAGATCATGTGTTACGTTATGAATAGACTGCATGCAGTGTGCCATGTTAATATACCTGAGAGGGAGATGATAAAGGAACTATTTTCCATTGCTCTATCTTTTCTTCCTGTTGATCCAGTTCAATAGCAGGACTAGTATCGTGATCAATGACAATCTCAAATGTTGTTTGGTCCTCATTCCACAGTTCATATCTTTGTCTCACTTTCTAAAAATAAATTATGTCAGTACATGTATAGTACATTGCTTCGATCAGTAAGATATGGCTCAATATCATTAGCTTCATGCATATTTATACCTGTAGATTAGGCTCAAGATCCCTCACAATCACAAAGTGAAAATCAACAGCAGTCAGAGGACTGGCTAGTCGTTGCTTGTAGAACATGAAGGCTGTACAGAGTGTGTCTGTATCCTCTGGTGCTGTTTCTCCTAGTAATGAGAACTGCTTCAGCTTGATGGCTCCATACTGAGTGTGTGAGCTGAACAATCCCTCTCGTTCACGGAATCTGTACGGCAGCTGACTCTGTGAGCACTTGGCGATGATGAACTTGAACTGGGAGCATTGATCCTCACTGCGTACAACAGCGCAATGCTGTATGTTGACAGACACCTCTTTTATGAACTCTATGCTGGATGAGACCCAGTAGATGGCACTGATCAACTGCCTGTTCTCAGGGAACTCAAACTGGCCGGCTGGAATCACCTTCACGCCCACACTGACAGTCACTCCAGGAGGAACAGCACCTTTAGGGATCTCAATGAAGAACCCATAGCCAGGCCACTCTACTTTCTGAGGCTTGTCTCCCACAACCTCCAGTACAGTCTCCCTGTACACTTCAACACCACGCAGGAAGTCTGCACCACATGCACAGTCACAAACTGAAGGAGATGCATTATAGTAGCTTACCTGGAGCAACTGCTAAATAGCTGGCTTGCACTCCAGCTTCGACCACACACCTTGGTTTGATAGCTGCAGTATAGTGAGCTACTAGCAGCAGCTGATGTGAGCTGGGCAGCATCACTCACCATTTTCTTGATTGCCAGCACTGAGTGAGAGTTCTTGCTTGTGAAGCAGTTGTTTGTAGCTGATTTTCAGTTGATCAACTGTGGAATACAGTAACAAGTGCTAGATACATTAATCACTCAGTCTAATACTCACATTTCTCTAGCATCAGTTGACCATCACTTTCCAACATTGAGATCTGTTGA
>OZ024789.1:12650822-12663322 GCA_964017065.1 Haliclona indistincta | reverse complement strand
CCATCCATCCACTGTGAGGAGTAACAATCAGTCACTGTTTGAACACCTGACACAACTCATGAACTTACCTCCTCGCTGCTGCTGAGGAGCGGACATGATGGAGGAGGAAGAAAGTGACCGAAATCTCGAGAGCTCTGTTAGCTGCGTGGGAGTGACTATAATCTTAGCCACACCTTTCTTTTGATGCGCTTCTAATAGAATACCAGCATGGCGGACACGTTGGAAGAGCTCAGTGATGCTGGACTACGGGAGCTACTCACTGCCTACTCCATCACTCAGCCGGTGACTCCCTCTACCCGCAGTCTACTCATTAGGAAGCTGAGACGACAGATGAGTGCAGAGCCGCGTCAAGACGACGCTGCCCGCACGACACTAGCAAGTCCAGTAGCTGCAGCTCAGCTAGCTCGACCAGAGGATGGTACAGGTGTACTAATGGACGGCACTACCAGTTCTCCCTACTATGGCTCTAAAGCAGAGGCGCTGGTAGCTGTAAAGAGTCTTCCACCAGGAGTACGTTTCACCATATATAGTGGAGTCTGCACCAGCTGCCAGCCTGACACAGGTAGAGCTGACTGGGTTTACCTTGCAAACACACGAGGAACAGTCTGAAATCACGAATGATGCAGCAACGATATCGGAAAAGGCTAACAGGTATCCCAGTGTTAAAACCCAGGATCTGTCTCGTCTTCGTAAGCTAATAGAAGACGGCAAAGCAGCTGAGTTTGCTGACGTGGTTTGGGACAATCCACGTCATCTCATCACTTCAGGTGACACTCCAGAGATTCTTCAGGTCCCAACACGTTCCAATGCACTCCACTGGGGGTGCCTCTCAGTGCCAGCTAGCAGTGTGTAAGGAGGTGATTGCTATTATAGAGAGCAGTCGATTTTGGGAGTTGATCTATCCTGACGATACTGCTGAGACTAGAGCAAAGAGACGTGATCATCTTATTGATCTGTACCTAAACATGCAGGACAAGATAGTGAGTCTTGTGTATGGTAGCCTCACCTCCAGGCAGCTCTCTCTGCTGGGGAGATGGCCTGTCTGTGCATGGTCCAAATTTGTAAAACATCACGTGTACGATTTCCTGTAACAGCAATGAATGGCTGATTTAAGCTATGTACGAAGGCTTCTGGTGCATTCTCCCCAACTTATCTAAACTAAAGCTGTTCTTTATACCAGATTCATTTACTACTCCATTTGATAACTTCGTCTAATTTGGCTGAAACACGCATGCGTTTGTGGCGAATTTTAAATTGCCTCGTGTCTAGGCCACTACATTAAGTGGTCTGTATGTGTGTGTGGATACTGATATTATAGTGTCTCCTTGTTGTGTAGAATAATGACACACCTCTTCATATCGCTAGTCGGTTTGGTTATGAGGAGATAGTGTCATTCCTTGTTGGTCAACCAAGCATTGATAGAACCATCAGGAACAGAGATGGTGAGACCGCCATGGACGTGGTGTGTAGACGAGAGAGGACAAGTGGTCTTGCTCAGAGAATAAAACAGCTCCTAAAAGGTGCATCATATTCTAGTAGAGACCAGAGATCATGATTCCTCTTCTCTCTCACAGATCCTGACCTGTATTATGTACCAGTGATCAGAGCGACTGACAACTCACTGATTCCTTATCTCGGCAGCCCCTGCAAGATGGAGGGACAGTCGACTGAGGAGAGAGAGACACTGCTGTCATCACCTGTGATAGGACACGCTCTTGCTGGACCAATGAGTGAAGCAAAGGTTAATTAGTAAGATGACACACTAGCCATTGATTCTGATCCATACATGCATGTAGGCTCATGAAGTGTACCAGCAATGGCGCTCTCCCTCTAGTAGTGCTGACAGGAGACAAGCTAGTGTCATCAAACGATCAGATCCTGACAGAGGTTGGGAGAGGATTGGAAGGTACCATAATACCCTCACTGCACCTCTGATCTCAGTTGCTATGTTACTAGTGTGATTGTTACTGCAGGTCCATAGCTCAGATCAGAGGAGTGGGATGGCGTGAATACTGGGAGTTCCTAGGGTGCTACTGTGATCTGTCTCAACCTGAAGGACTCATGAAACTAGAGAACCACTTATCACAGATGAGGGACCAGCATCGAACACCATCAACCACAGCACAAGATACACCTGATAGTGACAATGCAGTGAGGCAGTTTAATGGATTAGAAGATATGGAGGATGTATTGGTATCTGCTCCAGTCACTGATAATGATTTGGTGTCTGCTATAGAGGGACTCACTTTAGGAGCCAAGGAGGACACAGAGATGAGTGAAGAGGTGGTTATCGTAGATAGAGAAGAAGAGATGAGGTCATTTACTAGTCCACATGAGGTGGACGGTGGATTCATGACTCCACTCAGAGGGGACTACATCATGGCGCCATCCCGCTCTACTCCACTTGCTAAGATCTACATCACAGGGTGAGACACACACACACACTCTGTCTTAGTCTCTCTCTCTCTCTCTCTCTCTCTCTCTCTCTCTCTCTCTCTCTCTCTCTCTCTCTCTCTCTCTCTCTCTCTCTCTCTCTCTCTCTCTCTCTCTCTCTCTCTCTCTCTCTCTCTCTCTCTCTCTCTCTCTCTCTCTCTCTCTCTCTCTCTCTCTCTCTCTCTCTCTCTCTCTCTCTCTCTCTCTCTCTCTCTCTCTCTCTCTCTCTCTGATGGTATTTGATTCAGAAGACACAATCCTCACCATACTCTTGTTAAGGAGTTACAGACATGTGTGGGCGTGACGAGACTACACCCCCTCTCACAATCTGAAACCATATTCAATATGCCCTTTTAGAAATAGTGGTCACTACCTGTATGAGGTGAAATCATGATTCTATCATAGCCTGTTAGTGTATCAGTGGCTCAATATGTGACCAGTGCCAAGGATGACTATAGCATGTTTGCACTGAGCCTCTGAGAAGAAGGAAATGAGAGCATTCAGTGTGTGGTGGGTGTGGTTGATATACTCTACTTCTTTTTGTTGCAGATTTCTGTACCAACTGAACTGGTTGTTGAGTTAGCTGACAAGTAGGCGGGGCTACCACTAATCTAGCTGCACTGAGAGCTCGTGATGTGCTCAGACTAGAGGCAGGGCTGTGCCTGTATGGGAACAATCTATCGGAGGAGACCACACCCATTGAGGCGGGGCTAGCATGGTGCATTAGTGAGTGTGAATGTTAATGGATCTCAGTATACATGTACTTGTTGTGTGTTAGGTAAGAGAAGGAGAGCTGAAGGAGTACATTGCATCACACATTTCCAACCATCACACGCTCACAACATCACACCCTCACAACTATCACACAGTCACAACTATCACACTATCCCAACAATCAAAACTGTTATATAAACTACTCGTAACAGATCAGCTTACAAGAATGACCTTTTGGATTTTATAATGACTAGGTATAGTGACCTTTCTGTTATTATTGACATTAGTTAGTGTCAATGGATCTCAGTATGCTTGTTGTGTGTTAGGTAAGAGAAGGAGAGCTGAAGGAGGATTCCTAACCATCTTGAACCAACTCTAGAAGAAGCCAGCTATGAGAAGAGTTAGTATACAATCACTATCTGGTCCTCCTGCAAGAAGTGAGTGAATGAGAATATGTCACAGAAATATTTAGCTGTACCTCTACATGCAGCTACACGAGACCAGATCATTGAGTAATGCTCTAACTGTTGTCTCCCTCCCCCCTCTCTCCCTCCCCCCTCGATCCCTCTCTCCCCCCTCGATCCCTCTCTCCCCCTTGATCCCTCCCTCTCTCCCCCCTAGTCTCGCGGGCCAGACGTTCTGAGGGAACGTCTGGTCACTAAGGCCAGGTTTTCGTGACACAATGGAATGTAAACAAACGACACGTCACGCTTGAAATCACGTGTTTTAGTCGACGTCACCAGTCTAGTTAGCAAGCGTGTAGCATGTTCACAGGCTTTTAGCATGCTAAAACTCTTCCTAGAGCAATACCAACCTGGTTGGCTACAATCGCGATGTTCATGATCGCTGGAGCAGTCATGAGACAACAAGAGAACCATTGCGTGAACATGAATCATGTACAATATACCGTCAGCAGCATCGAGAACAACGAGTAGCAGGTATTAGCCGTCGCTTGTAAGACTTTTCACGACGAACACGCCAGTTTTGGCAGCTAAAAAGCTCTGTAAACAGCTTCATGCGCAATCGCGCCCCGTAGTCACGTGAAAACCCACGCAATTGATTGCTTATGAGGGCGCGCCGGAATGTTGGCGTCGCTCACAGAAACCTGGCCTTAGTGACCAGACGTTCCCCCAGAACGTCTGGCCCGCGAGACTATCTCCCCCCCTCGATCCCTCTCCCTCTCTCTCTCTCCCCTCGATCCCTTCCCCTCTCTCCCCCCTCAATCCCTCTCCCTCTCTCCCCCCTCAATCCCCCCTCGACCCCTCCCTCCCCCTCTCTCCCTCCTCGATCTCTCTCCCCCCTCGATCCCTCCCCCTCTCTCCCACTACTTCCTTCTCCCTCACTCTCGTTTTCTTTCTCTCTCTCTCAGAAGGTATATAACTCAGTAGACACAATCCTCGCCATCCTCTTGTCAAGGAGTTACAGCGTCGTGTTGAGAAGGATGAGAGCGATGAGACAACTGTTGATCTTGCTCGAGTGATGTTTGACACCGCCATATTAAGATCAGGCTACACTCTGCCGGACTCAAGCTCTTTCGCTGGTCGTATTGAGAGAATGCTTCAACTGAGTGTAGGTGTGGACTCTGATGCACCTGTAAGCTCCTCCCACTGTCACTAACATCACCTTCCCACTATCACAGGTTGAGGTGTTTACTCAAGAAGACAATGAAGATGAGGAGGAGGAATTAGAGGCGGAGCCAAAGGTTTAGGAGACCACACCTCTTCCTGAATCAGTCAAGGCAGAGCCTACTGTGATGCTGGTGTCATGATACTTGCTAGTTCTCATACCACTACTCCGTAGTACTATTACTATTACTATTATATTAATTGATACTGCTTTTTGGTCAAATACATGTAATAATATTATTCCGTGATACAGAGAGAAAATTATAACTAACATGTTAGAAATTTAAAAAATGAATCAAGTCTTCAATTCCCAACTAAGAAGTAATGTAGTGAGTATGGGGTGTGGTGCTAACATATCGATACTGCGTGGTCAAATATTCCGTGCTATTGTAGCTATGTTAAATCAATGTAGTTACTTTACTATCAATGTTATGTGAGAATCTGTTCAGCAATAGCAATCTCTGAGATAGCAACAACAGAACAGATGAAAGCATGTTTGTGCAATGGTATTTGCAATTTGTATTCACTTTGAGCAGTTTGTAACTTGACACCAACAGACCAACTAGTGTTAATGCACCTGCTAGATAATGATCACAAGACCAACTGCAGCGTGTTGAGGCTCCAAAGCCCATTGATGAAGATGATGAAAAATATTTCCACTAGAGCTACTGAAACAATTACAGCATGTTCCACCTCCTCCAGTCCCTCCAGTAGCTCCTCCAGGACCTGGTTCATCGTCATCGTCTTTATCATGACGTCTAGAGTAATTATTCCAGCCATACCAGTATGCTTCTTCACCATCTTCATCAGTCTGGTCATTTTCATCTGATTCACCGCTTGTTATCAATTCTATTACTCGCTGAGTCTCCATGTCACGTTTAAAAATAGCATCGCTTGCATTTTCATATGCTTCCAATAGTTTGTCTCTGAGTTCAGCACTAGGAGCATGATCTAGTAGATAGTTCAGCACTAGGAGCATGCTCTAGTAGATAGTTCAAAACTTTCTTTGTGTCCCAAACTTTAACATCAAATCCATGTCGAATGAGGGCTCTGATGTGCTGAAAACCATCAGACGATTTTGGATGTTGATGGACCCAGCAGATGTATACTATCGGTCTCGGATGATAAATATTCAACCGTTCAAAAACTTTGTCAGCACAGCAGTCACATGGTGAGAAGCTTATTACAATACTATGTACATCATGATTATCTGATGAAATCTTACGAACAACTTTATTCTCAGAATGTGATATATGCCCTTTACCACTACTGAAGGACACATGCTTGATACTGCCATCAGAACACTCTCCAAATGAAGCTGTTAGCCTAGGAAAATATTGCCGATGGATGGGATGTCGTTTATCATGCTTTCTTATTTGCCAGTCATTAGTATTGCTAGCCAAAATATTAAGTATTTCTCCTTGGATCAGAAACCTTCCATTACCATCAGTCAGCCTGATTTCTTCCATTCTTTGGTTTTAAGTTGATGAGCAGGTGTAGCAACCAGCAACAGACCGAACACTACAAGAAGGACTAGTTTCAAAACTGACATACTAAAATCAGCTGTTTTATATATACCAATCAATTCGGCACTTTCTAGTGAACTGTTTTCAGAGAATAAGCTACTGTAGCTGTACGTAACACTTGCAACTGTCGGCTAATACTGATGAACTACACTGTACTGATATCACTGAGGGAAATACCCTCAAAGTGACTCAGCAAACATGGTCAATTATTTCCGAACTACTGTAATGATATTCATCACATTCTTAAAACAAATGAATATTAATGTTCTACTGGAATAACCTTACTCTTGGAAAGCTGGAACATCATAATAACCACAGTAGAAGTGCAGCCCTTATGTACAATGTTATCATACTGGCTATTGTAACATGACTCTTAGTAGTCTCGTGTCATTATCTCCTGATCGTGCACATGGGCGGATTCCCATTCATCCAGCCCTCAGGTCACCCCTGTCGTGCTGCTATCAAAGCATATCCCATAGCACACCCCTTATTTTACACACTCAAGCTTTTCAATGAAATCAGAAGATTTTAGCAGCATCCATGCAATTCAAGTACAATGAAGCTAGTCTACAACAATAGGTACACACAGTAGCAATCTAAAGTACAACTACCAGCTCACGGCGAGTATCATCTATACGTTCACGCGGTGTCTACAGTATTCAGTCAATCAAATTATTGCATTCATACACACTATGGTCTAAGTACAAGTCTACAACAGTATAACAGCTTCAGCTATCCGGTATAGGCAGTCCAAGTGTTCATCACTGAATAATCACTTCTTTGAACCGCCTCCAAACTCGGGGTTATTTGGATTCAGCTGGTCAGCATGGTTGTCCCGATCAGCTTTTGTCCCATCACCACCATAGCTAGTAGAGCCTCCTCTGAACTCAGAGTGGTTCGGGTTGAGCTGGTTAGCATGGTTGTCCCGATCAGCTTGTCCTCCAGTACCTTGGTATCCTTTTTGATCAGACATAATTGCTGTGAGGATCAGAATTTCAGTAAACTGGTAAACGAATTTCTCAAAAACTACAGAAAGAGGCGACTTATGCTTATTCACTCTGCTTTTATTTGGTTGCCGAGAAGCATGGATGGTGTGACTCTATAATTATTCATCACTGTGGGTATCACAGGAAGTAATGAATATACAGAAAGTAATAATACCCTAGGAAGACCAACTTCCACAGTACTGTAGTATTCATGGTAGAGAAATTGACACTTCCCAGCTATTATAAGTGGAGGTGCATAGCCACAGCAATAATACTGTAATATCTACTAAAACTGATCATGATTTGGTAAACCTTTAGCTGTTTCAGTGATACTGTAGTTTCAGTCAAACTTCTGTGTAGACAAGAGATCTAGATAGACTCAACTGAAATGCAATTACCGATTTTTGAATTCTATAGTACAAATTGACCACTTATTCAGACTATTTTCAATGCTCATTCAGTAGTTCCCCCCCCCCCCCCCCCCCCGGGAGAGTCCGTCATTAGCTAAAATTCTAGAAGACATTCATTACTATTTATAGTAACATAACTGTGACATCATAATGAATATAATAGTGTTGGAATGATTATGTGTGCAGTATAGTAAATTGATCCTCTTGAAAATAATACTTGTTGCCTTAAACATCCCAGTGCTGACAAAATATTTCAAAAAAATTATTCAGATGATCTTTTTATTATGATGTACAAACGGTACTTATAATTGTCATACTGCAGACTTTTCCATCCAAGTATCTATTGATACAGGAGCACTTTTCCTTCCTTTTCTTCTTCCCTTCTGGTGTCTCTCTTTCTGTGCTATTTCTGATTTTCTGTCATCACTCTGTGTTTCTAGTGGATGCCTTCTTCTCGATCTCTTTCTTTTCTTACTCATTTTCTACGTATATACATGTATAATGAAAATAGAATGTAATAACAATATTCTGCTATTAAATAGTACATGTATACACACCTCTTCCTCTTGACTTCGTGCTTGTTGTCCAGTATTGGTTGCTCTAGAATGTGCACCTTGTCTTGGTTGTGATTTTCTCGTCTTTCGTCCTATTCTTTTCAAATGAGGATCTTGTGTGCCTTCTCCCTGCAATTAGAAGGTAATGAAAAGTACTGATAAAGTCAGTTAACACTCACTTTACACAGTCTGTACAGTTTTCTGATGATCGACCAAGTTAAAAAGATCAGCCATAGAGCTAGTACTGTGACAGCTGTGGAATCAAACCAGTTGAGAGACCATCCTGAGCTGTGTTGTGTTGTGGTTCCTCGTCTCCATGACGTGGTTCTTCTGTTTGTGTCACTAGAAGAACTGCCTGACCAGCTATCACTGCTGTATGCTCCTCCTCCTCCTCCTCCTCTCCCAGTAGCTCCTCCTGCTCCTGGATCATCATCATCATCATCATCATGGTGTCTTGAGTTAATCCAGCCATAGTAATAAGGTTCTTCGTCATCTTCAGAGTCTTCTTCACTGTCAGAATCACTACTGATTTTCTTGCATCTTGTGATTATTTCTTGAGTTGTCATGTCGCGCTCAAACAGGGCATAAGCAGTTTTTGCAATTGCTTCTTCTAGTTCTAGCCGCAATATCGGGTTAGGTGCCTGCTCCAAAAGGTACTGCAGAACTTTGCCTGTCTCCCATAATTTTATTCTGAATCCATGTTGGACAAGATGACAGATGCCATTGAGATTTGTTATTTTTCTCGGGTAATCATATACCCATGAGAAATGTATCACTGGTCTTGAATGAAGGGGTAAGTTGCCAAAACTGTCTAGAATCCTCCCAACACATTTATCGCATGGTGAGTAGTTTATTGTGATACTATGCAGCTGATTATGAGTATTCTTGATGACTTTCTTCTCTGCATGTGCTCCTTTGCTGCTGAAAAACACTCTATTGATACCAGCACCACCTTCAAATGTCTCTCCATACGAAGCAGCCACATTTGGAAAATAACGTTTGGAAGAATATTTTTGCCTGATATACTGTCTAAAGTGTCCATGGTTGGAAGCCAGGATTCCCGCTATGCTCCCTTCAACTAGCAGCCTGCCATGGTTGTCCAAGAGATTCACTCCAGTAAACAAAGCACTCACTAGCTTCTCCCATTCTTCCTCTTGGAGTTGTGCGGTTGAGATGGTCACTATCAGCACAACTACTACTAATAAACTAGATACTTTCAAAACAGACATTTCAGTAGAACTGTAGAAATAGTGTTTCGGAATCGTAACCACAACTATTAGCTGCTTTCAGAGAACTGAGTGACCGCCAAGTGTTAGCTACTAGTGAAACACTCCTTGAATACAACAGATGGTATGTAGTGATGTTTCAGGGAAAGACCCAATGACTCAGCACCAATTATTTCTAAGTACTGTAATAGTATTCATTATCTTCTTTGAACCATCGAAGTGATGAATATTAATTAGTTTTACAGGAAGTATGCATGAATGATTCTAGCACTCTGTAGTCTGCAACTCACAGTTGTATTCTGTGTACCGTAGTCCAGTCTGGCTGATATATTACAATGTCACCATCAGTTTCATACTCAGCTTCTTCTAAATATTCCTCTTCTTTTAGATATCACAATCTCAGTGTTAAAGCATCTTTGGTATAATGTAGTGTTTGTGATAGAGCTCATTACTTCAGTATAATAGATAGTTCATATATTAACGTAACCCCATGATTCAAGATTGTAGCCATGTTGATGGCTTATTAATCCCAACACGGCTTTCAGATGTCATAGGTGTTTATAAACCATAATGGGTCTAGACGGCATGACGCAGTTGTTGCATACAAGGTGAGAACAGTCCTGTGCAGTTGGAATATTGTTAACCACTTTCTCTTCAGCATGTGATCCAAGGCTGCTTTAAAGTCTCGGTTTTATTACATGTATCTATACACTCATAGTGGTCCTTCACTATAGTTCAACACACTCATACACAAAGCAGGCTATATTTTAACCTGTAATGCAGAACACGGTGAAATTTTTGCCCGTTGCCAGTCCCTCTACGGCTTGCTCTAGCAGGATCATAAGTCCTGCAGTTGCCGACTATCCTCCATACCATATCACTGCTAGTTATGTCAACCCAGTCACCTAACAATCTATAACTCGAAGATAGTTAAAAAACAAGCTTAGTCACAGTGTGATCAATAGCTACTAGGGTGGGTGTGGTCATGACTTTAGTCTAGTGATTATCTGCTCCAGTTTGTCTTTGCTGTATCGCTCAAACTTGCCTCCAACACGCACTGCTGTCATCTAGTGAGAGAGAGTGACCAGCAGAGATATGGCGATCACACTCACGTACCTCTACATTACTAGGTGTGAGCTTCTCCTCCATAACTTGCTTGAGTATAGTAATGAGATGCTCCTCTGCCTCAGATATTGTCATGCTCTAGAGAGAAGGGAGAGAGAGAGGGGGAGGGAGGGAGGGAGGGAGGGAGGGAGGGGGAGAGAGAAAGAGAGAGAGGGAGGGAGGGAGGGAGGAAGGGAGGGAGGGAGGGAGAGAGAGAGAGAAAGAGAGAGAGGGAGAGAGAGGGGAGAGAGATAGAGAGAGGGAGAGATAGAGAGAGGGAGAGATAGAGAGAGGGAGAGGGAGGGAGGGGAGAGGGAGGGAGGGGGGAGAGAGGGAGGGAGAGAGACAGAGAGAGAGAGATAGAGAGAGAGGGAGGGAGGGGGGAAGAGAGGGAGGGAGAGAGACAGAGAGACTGACTAACAGACACACATGGAGGGACTCACTTTATTGTACACTTCTTGAAGTGCTGTCTGAGCACCTTCTTGACCAGAACCTGTTAAAATGGTGACGTAACTTTCCCCTCCTCTCTCCCTCCCACCCTCACTCACTCAATCACTCACTCACTCACTCACTCACTCACTCACTCACTTCACTCACCGATAGCCTTGGCCTCATATTGTGTGTAAGTGCCTGATGGATCCAAGTGAAACCTAGAGATAATGTACTATCTGTTGCTATAGTAACAGTCATGTGACTCACAGCTGAGGTCCTCTTTCATCTACTCCACCCAACAATAATGCTATACCAAATGGACGACTCTGAGAGAGAGAGAGAGAGAGAGAGAGAGAGAGAGAGAGAGAGAGAGAGAGAGAGAGAGAGAGAGAGAGAGAGAGAGAGAGAGAGAGAGAGAGAGAGAGAGAGAGAGAGAGAGAGAGAGAGAGAGAGAGAGAGAGAGAGAGAGAGAGAGAGAGAGAGAGAGAGAGAGAGAACAGCGAGTGACTATTGCAGCTACTGATGTAAGGATAGTCACCATTTCTCTGTTCTTGCTCCCATCTCCAAACTGCAGTGCTATGTTGCTTACAGCCTGTGTGATGCTCTCTATTGTCATAGGCTCATTGTACGCAAACCAGTAATTCTGAACAATAGTTAATAAACCAACCAACTGGTTATTAACTAATAACTACCTGTGCCTCAAGGCGAGCCTTATCTACTAAAGTCCTTGAGTCAGCAATGAGCCCGCTCATAGCACAGCCTGTCATGGAGACACATCATGAGTTAGCTACACATGCTGCTTCATGCCCACCAACATGGCTGTCAACCTCCAGGATCTTCTCGATACTACTGGGCACCATCAGGGGCGAGGTCACTCTCTTCTCGACCGCCATGACCACACCCTCTGAGGTCTTGATACCTACTGCAGTGGACCCTAACTACATAAGGAGCCGAGCTAACCACCATACTGACACTCGATGGATCATAGCGTACCTTTGTAGCTTCAATAGCATATTCTACTTGAAATATTCTACCCTCAGGAGAGAAGGTACTGACTCCTCTACAAAAATGCAATCCGTATAACAACGGATATCTCCGTAAAACTCCGTATATTGATTCGATTTTTCTGTACATTTCCGTAATCACATGCTTACGGTCTCACCTGTCGTATTCTGACCGAGTTAAGAACATGGCTATCACTGCAATGAGAGCTAGATATCAACACATAAACCTACCAAGAACACACTAACCGATGCAGCTGGTAGCTGGTTTACTGCAATATAAACCCTGACTGCAGACCACTGCACTTGAACACGTTGTTAGGATCACGAGATTTGCACGTGATCTGCTGCAGAAAGTTACAAAATGGCGTCTGTTCTTGGTAGGTTCTCGCGCAATCTACTGCGCTCTCCTGCTCGGGTAAGTTGCTGAAGTATAATCGACTACGTTAGCTTACATTACTGTGTGCAAGCGCAAGACGCTGTCATTAC
>OZ024789.1:12596506-12644006 GCA_964017065.1 Haliclona indistincta | reverse complement strand
TGATACCTGGAGAGCTGTCATATGGCAGGTGAGGGAAGGGGTAGGTGGGTGAGTGAGTGAGTGAGTGGGTGGGTGGGTGGGTGAGTGAGTCAGTCAGTCAGTCAGTCAGTCAGTGGGTGGGTGAGACAGTGAGTGGGTGGGTGAGACAGTGAGTGGGTGGGTGAATGAGTGTGAGTGACTCTCTCTCTCTCTCTCTCTCTCTCTCTCTCTCTCTCTCTCTCTCTCTCTCTCTCTCTCTCTCTAGGTACTATTCTCTGTGCTGGATCGTGTCAGTCAGTCTATCAGCTCAGCTAGTGCCAGCACTCTAATCTCCTCTAGCTCAGCAGCCTCGTCCTCCACCTCCTCTAACTCCTCGTTCCTGGTCCACCATACCAGGAACACGGCCTCCAAGCAGTGGGCGGAGACCCAGGTGATAGTGCTAGGGGGTGTGGCTCGTGTGTTTCAAACACGCCTAGACTCCTTGTGTCAGCTTGATGGGTTCGAGAGGGTGTGGTCTACTCTGCTTGACAACATCAAGGAGTGTGCCTGCAGCCCTAGTAATGAGGTAAAGCATTTTTTTTTCTTGGTTTTCTCTTCAAATTTGTCATTTTGTCAAAATTTTTACTGACCCCGTTCCTCAGGTGGCTACCGCAGCTATGACCAGTTTCAAGCAGATCCTGGAGCCGCCATCAGAGACTAAGTCGCCTCGCAGCAGTCTTGTAGGGGCCCCTCCTCCTCAATCTCGTTCATCCTCTCCCTTTCCCACCCTCCCAACGGCTAAATCGAACTCGCCATTCACTGGATCAACCAACAAAGAGGCACTGTGGGAGAGGGCATGGTCGTCATGGCGACAGATCGGTCAGGAGGTCGTCACTCGTCGGCTCCCATCGATAGACGTGTTCCGATCCTTCCTATCCTCAAGCCCCTCCCACGACGCCATGGATGAATTTTTCAACCCTCTCCCCACTCAAGGGTTCTTGACACAGCTACTAACAGTGTTGACCATTATCATTCGCAAGCTACACTCATTCACGGCTCAACACCTCAGCACAGCTACCCAGATACTAGAGGCTGTCGTCCTGGTTCCTGTTCCTAAAGATGTGTCCCCGTTCCTGGTACCAGCAGCTCATGAGGACAGCATGACCAGTGTTCAGTACATGGTCCTCAGTGGGTTGGGCCTTCTGTTCACAGCTGAGAGTATTCTAGATAATCCGGACTCTGTCAAATCTTCCAGTAACTTGTTCACTCGCTACGTAATATCAAACCTTGATCGGTGCCTTGAGCTACATGAGCATCAGCCTTTGTCGCCTCAGCTCTTCACATCCATTATAAACCAGCTCCTCTCCTTCTCTCTGCTTGCCTGGACCTCGCCCACTCTCCTGTCTCTACCAGCGTCTGCTAATCTCAGCGTTGCTAAGCTGCCGGTTGTGGTCGTGAACTACTCCGCCTTCTCTCTATCTAGTTTAGTGCTGGCTGTGCAGCTGTGCCGCTCCTTTAAGTCACATGATCTGCATGTGACTACAACCATTGTAGAGAGATTCATCCAGGTAAGACTTGGCTCACACACTCACTCACACACTCACACACTCACTCACACACTCACTCACCCACACACTCACCCACACACTCACCCACTCACTCACACACTCACTCTTTCACTCTTTTACTTACTCATTTTCAGACGCTGCAGAAGCCTCTATCTCAGCGCTATATTTGCTCCACTGCTGTGTGGTCCTCCTCACTCAATGCCCTTCTCTCAGTACTGGAAATCTACCTCCCTACATTATTGGAAAATAAAGGTGTGGTCTAGTTCATGTGTGCTTGATCCCAGTAGCTTATGGTAGCAGCACAGCCTGGTCGTGTGTGCTTGATCCCAGTAGCTTATGGTAGCAGCACAGCCTGGTCGTGTGTGCTTGATCCCAGTAGCTTATGGTAGCAGCACAGCCTGGTCGTGTGTGCTTGATCCCAGTAGCTTATGGTAGCAGCACAGCCTGGTCGTGTGTGCTTGATCCCAGTAGCTTATGGTAGCAGCACAGCCTGGTCGTGTGTGCTTGATCCCAGTAGCTTATGGTAGCAGCACAGCCTGGCCGTGTGTGCTTGATCCCAGTAGCTTATGGTAGCAGCACAGCCTGGCCGTGTGTGCTTGATCCCAGTAGCTTATGGTAGCAGCACAGCCTGGCCGTGTGTGCTTGATCCCAGTAGCTTATGGTAGCAGCACAGCCTGGCCGTGTGTGCTTGATCCCAGTAGTTTATGGTAGCAGCACAGCCTGGTCGTGTGTGCTTGATCCCAGTAGCTTATGGTAGCAGCACAGCCTGGCCGTGTGTGCTTGATCCCAGTAGTTTATGGTAGCAGCACAGCCTGGTCGTGTGTGCTTGATCCCAGTAGCTTATGGTAGCAGCACAGCCTGGCCGTGGGGTACTTATAATTTTAAAAATGTTTTTAAATGCTCTTGATGAAAACCAATACTCTTGTGTTGTTTATCATATTGACTGTGGTTGGGCTGTATAACGATATTCATGACACTCATTAATGACCTGATAAGTGTATTCATAGCTCATCACACTCACTCACACCCACCCACACAGAGAGTGCTAGCAGTGCTGAAGGGGTGTGGCTCCAACTAGGACGGACCCTGGAGAGTTTCCTGTTCGCTGAAATGTACGTTGTCACCATAGTTACAGCGATAACCTAAGCTCCTCTTTGCCTACCACAGACCTGTGGATAGCTCACTGACAAGTGAAGAGATGAGAAGATCGGAACAGCTGGACTTGAAGGTATACACTGTGTGAATGGTTGGTTACTGATTATCAAATTATTGTTATGTGGTCTTATGAAAGTGTATTATGAGTGTGTGTATCTATCTCTCCCTCCCTCTCTCTCTTCTTCCTCACTCTCTCTCTCCCCCCCTCTCCTCCCTCCCTCTCTCCCTCCCTCCCTCTCTCTCTCCCTCCCTCCCTCCCTCCTCTCTCTCTCCCTCCCCCTCTCCCTCCTCTCCCTCTCTTCCTCCCTCCTCTCTCAGGTTGTCCAGCTCGTCAGGAATCACTTCTTGCCTAACTCTTCATCTCTCTCAAGTGACTTCATGCAACAGATCACATCAATACTGAACAGAGGTTCCATCCACTCTGCCGCCTCAGATAAAATGAGTAAGTGGGTGTGCTCTTTGGGGTGTGGTCTCTGTGAGTGGGTGTGGTCTGTGTAAAGGCAGTGTGTCTTATTCTTTATCCTTCTCATCTCTCCTAACAGCTGCTGTTGCTACCACTGGTCCTAGCTTCATGAGGGAAGAGTTTGCTCGATCATGTTTCGAGGCTCTTCTTCAGCTTTCCTTCACATCAGGTGCCCAGGCATCACCTGGTGAGAGACCACGCCCACTAGCATGATATTTTATTTTCTCTCAGTCCCATCGTCTCAGCTGGCGCTGCATGCTCTGCTGGAGCGGAGTGAAGAGGTATTGAGACGCTTTATTGCAGAGGAGAGGCTTAGTGGAGCTTGCCCGCCCACACGGTGAGCAGCACATGCATTGTACAATGATTTCAGGAGACAACAAATTGTCGGCACGTTGATTATTTCATAGATCAGGTATTTCGATTTTCTAGACAATTTGGCAGCAGCCTTACTTGACAACCTTGAACATCTGTGAAATATTTTGTTGCTTTACCGCCTTGTCGGTCATGGTCTTTTTGCTATGCTGAAGTGTAGAGTGTCACCTTCATGCACTTATGTGTTCAGTCACTGTTGTCTTTATTCACACGATGGAGGATGATCAGAGACTGAATACATTAGTGCATGAAGATGACACTCTACACTTCAGCACTGCAAAAAGACAGACAGACAGACACTTGTAGCAACTAAAGCTGATGTTAAAGCTTGTTCTTGTCTAGCAGTCTCCAGCAGTGTTTGTCTACTTACAATATACCCTTCATCCTGAAATGCCTGTACATGTACTAGGGACAATCTTCTCCTACAATTTGTCCTTTTCTAAGAAGTATCCATGAGACGCTGCTCAACCATTCAAGTATTCACAACAAGTCAACTAGTGCATGCATTCCATCTCAGATCCCTTATCTTACAATTATTCATTCTTCGTGACTAGTAATTTTCTGTTATGCTCGAGGGAAAATTCCCAAAAGTAATTCGGATTCTCCTACTTCTTTTAGTATCGTCAGAAGCTTGTTGCTCTATAGAGCAGAAGTGTTAAAATGTTATTGTTTATGGTGGTGTTCAAATATGATACGTACTGTCTTTTTCTCTTGATGTTCACGGTTGTGTAATCTTTGGAATAATAAGCGTCTCTTCTTCGTTGTTGTTTGTTTAGAGCTCTCATGAATGAGGTGACACTGGTGCTCAAGTCAACTTCTGTACTGATCAGCTCCCTCAAGCAAGCTCAGCATGAGAAGAGCCTATCAGGTAAGCATAGAGAGAGCAGGACTGCAGGAGGGAGGGGGAGAGAGAGAGAGGGAGAGAGAGAGAGGAAGGGAGGTAGAGAGAGAGAGGGAGGGAGCAAGAGGGAGAGAGATGGAGAGGAATAGGAAGGGAGGAAGTCTAGTCGTGTTGTGAGCAGAGAGAAAAGGACAAAAATTGAGAGGGAGGAAGAGATATTTGAAGCCTGCTGTTGTAAGCTGAGAGGATGGTACTCTGTAGGTCTTGAAGCCAGTGTGTTGTGACTGGATGCTGTGTTGTGGTTGTGTTGAGTGATAGAGGTCTCTCATGTACTATGAACCAGGTCATGAACTATAATTAGTACTTTGACACTCTGGCACACAAACACACCACACTCACTCACTCACCCACTCACTCACTCACCCACTCACTCCCTCACTCACCCACTCACTCACTCACCCACTCACTCACTCACTCACTACATATACCCACTCACTCACTCCCTCACTCACCCACTCACTCTCTCACTCACTCCCTCACTCACCCACTCACTCTCTCACTCCCTCACTCACCCACTCACTCACATGTAATCAGAGTATGTTCGCATACTTTCAATTTGTTAGCATTTCTTGAATGTGTCATTCTCAATTTCATGTTTTAGCATCAGACTACATGTAGTGTCTGCTATAGAGCAGTAACTCAGTGGTTTGTTGTGTACAGTATAAAGCAAGATTCACTCAATCAGGACTAGTGTCTGCTATAGAGCAGTAACTCAGTGGTTTGTTGTGTACAGTATAAAGCAAGATTCACTCAATCAGGACTAGTGTCTGCTATAGAGCAGTAACTCAGTGGTTTGTTGTGTACGGTATAAAGCAAGATTCGTTTTATCTTGTATTTCTGTATTTTTACTGTAACATCATGTGTATACTTGGTTTTGTGACAGAGGCGTGATGAAATGTTAGCGCTGAATATAATGAGAAAAACGCACTATGACGAGGTGACCGCCCACTGTTGGACAGGATTCACGAATGAATTTCGCGGGAGTGTACAGCTCTACTGTCAGCTTCGTATACTTTCGCGAAATTCATCCGTGGTCCCTGTCCAACAGTAGGCAGTCACCTCGTCATAGTGCGTTTTTCTCATTATATTCAGCGCGAACATTCCTTCACGAAACCAAGTATACATAAGAGTAGTTGATAAAACATTAATTCCCTTTGTGTCACAGGGATATCGTTGTTTTCAAGTCTGCATAGCGACTGCACAGGTGTCTCCTTTGAGCTGTAGTGATTCACTGCTGTTCTCTTCTTTGCCTCCAACCACAGCAATGACATTCCTTGTCTATGCTGGTTGCTAAGCACGGTTGGGCGGGTTCTCAAATTGCAGCTGCAAA
The DNA here is from genome assembly GCA_964017065.1 of Haliclona indistincta. Classification (NCBI taxonomy): domain Eukaryota; kingdom Metazoa; phylum Porifera; class Demospongiae; order Haplosclerida; family Chalinidae; genus Haliclona; species Haliclona indistincta. Next base: position 12,638,259 of record OZ024789.1, on the reverse strand, counting down.
TTGAATTTAAACATCATCACAAGTGTTTGTTATGTTAGTGTATGAAATAACAGATTACTGAGTGAGTGGGTGGGATGTGATGGGTTATAACTTAGATTCTGCTTCATAGCCTTGTACCCTCATCATAGCCTTGATAGTACCAGGACTCAGCTAGCTCTTTTCCAAACATTTAATTTGTAATTTTTATTATGCTCTCTTTTTGATAAATATTTTGTTGTTTACTAAACGAAGCATTTTATCATACTTCGACCATTAAATGAGATGTTCTGTGTATCATTGAACGCTTCATTTAACCATCGAATTGCAGTACAGGTTAATAATTAAAATGATTGTCTGCTGCAAATAGCAATCATGTCCCTAATACCAGAACAACAAGTGAGGCATGCACACACACGCATCTTGTGACCTGACCCTCGACTAACATAGAGAGAAAACAGTTACTGAGTTGGCATGATCCTATCAATTAGTCAAATTAACACTCGTTATCTCCCTCCCTCCCTCTTCCTCTCTCTCTCGCTCTCTCTCTCCTCTCCTCTCTCTCTCTCTCTCTCTCTCTCTCTCTCTCCTCTCTCTCTCTCTCTCTCTCTCCTCTCTCTCTCTCTTCCTCTCCCTCCCTCCTCTCTCCCTCCCTCTCTCTCCCTCCCTCTCCCTCCCCCTCCCTCCCTCCCTCCCTCTCTCCCTCCCTCTCTCCCTCCCTCCCTCCCTCCCTCCCTCCCTCCTCTCTCTCTCCCTCTCTCTCCCTCTCTCACTCTCTCCCTCCCTCTCTCTCTCCCTCTCTCTCCCTCCCTCCCTCTCTCTCCCCCCCTCCTCTCTCCCTCCCTCCCTCTCCCTCCAGTTGACACAGCTATCTGGTCTCGTATCTCTAAGCTCTATCCTGCTCTAGTAGATTGTGTGACGTGTCAGAACATGGATGTCAGAGTAGCCTTGAAGGAGACTCTCTCTCAATTCACTGACTTGATTTCTAGGAATACTTCCATCATCCCAGGCTCCGCCTCTAGTCATTTTTAAATAATTTTAATAACAAGATCACGTCTGTATTTATTACTGTTCACAATTTTAATATTAATATTTAAGTTGTAAATAATGTATGTTTGTCAACAATATTTTCTGTCTTGTCATCAGAATCGCTAAAAGTTTAACAATACCAAAAATATTTGATTTGTGATGAGGGAAGTGTGTGGTGATACGGTTGTTTGACTGCGATGAACTTTGCCTGTTTCTTCATGCTAGATTGAAGCTCAATGTTTGTTATGCATGTTTTGGTTAGCTGGTTGTGGTTAGCTGGCTATTTCGTATGCATTCGTGCATACAGTGGAACCTCTTTATAACTGACAAGTTGGGGTTGGTCCGTTATAGTGGAGGTGTTGAGTGCCCATTAAAGAGTTTCCACTTTATTACGTACAGTGGAACCTCTCTAAGGCGGACACCATTGGGACCACCAAATTGTCCCTTATAGAGAGGGTGTCCTCTGGTCAGGGGTTTATTATACATTATGTGGGTTATATTTGGGATTCAGCAAGTGTCTATTATCAAGAGGGTGTCCTTTGGAGAGGGGTGTCCGCTAAGAGGGGTTCCACTGTACCTAGATACAAGAGCAGCTCCGTCTCAGTGATATAACATCCATCACACACGAGTAGTGTGAGTCAGTGGTAGGTTGGGTATTTAAATACATGTCATCAGCTGCTAGTCTACATGTGATAATTTAATTAGTTGACTTTATTAAATTGAGTAAAGACTTTACCGGTATGTTAAGTAGTATCGTCCATCACATAATTGTTAGTCTCCTCATCTTCCTCAGTACCAGGTCTCATTATAGTAATAGCACTGTAGCGTCCTTGTCTGTCAGTCACTAGCAGTCAGCTCAGATTGTTTGAAGAAAGAAGAATTATCATAATAGGCAGAAGCAAGTACTGTGTATACAAGTGAATGCAGAAATCCCTTTACATATGATGACACAAGGTGAAATGAAAGCTTGAATAACAGCAATTTATTATCATAGTAGATGTAGTGGAGTAATAATTATAGTTGTTTGACAACAGTAGCATGTGTGTTCGTTATGTTGCTGAAGGCACACACACAGATCATCATTAGTAAACAGTCTATAGTGAGCTTAAATATTTTTTACTATCGTAGGTGTCACACACTGTCACACGTCATGGTTAGCTTAATTTGAGTGATATTGTAGTACAGATCTGTTTCTATATCAGCCAGGAGGCTGTGGGACATCCCTTAGCTAGCTAGACTGTTGGTACGTGACTTAGCCAGGTTCATGTTTAGCTCAAAACAGTTCCACACTTGTAACCATCTTGTACTAGTTGTTCTTTAACAGTAAAAAATACAGCAAGTGCTGTAATAGACCATAGACAGCTAATGAGAAAACAGTCCCCTCCTCCTCACACTTCAACAATCTCTCCAAAGCACCATATTTGGGACAATTCATACCATTACAAAAAGCAGTGCACTTCAGTTAGTAATAGCTATATGCATCAACCTTAACAACTGAGCATTGGAACTGTCCGTCCGTCCGTCTGTCCATCCATCCATGTAATCAACACCTTGATGCTAATTCTTCATACATGTCCGCTCTACCTCAATGGTACCAGCTGTCCGCTATGTGTTATGATAGCAAATGATTTGATCAAGTTTCTCTGATTTCATCAAAAAATTTAATACCAACACAATGACAAAAGCAGTAATTAGTGGTCATAACATACAATAATTTGAAATTCAAAATAATTTGAATCTACAATGTCCTGTATCAGCACATGAAATAATTACAACCAATCACATTAACCATTGTCACACACAGTATACGAAACAACACAATAGAATATTGAAATAAATAAATTCGAGTGATTTGGGATAAGTTGGAGGCTTTGGCTATTTCACATTTGAACATGTCTACAAGATGAGGCAGACTGGGTCATTAGGGTCGCTGCTAGTGAGCTTCTTCCTCCTGCGGTGCTTACGCAGTGCTAGGAGTGTTGCCCGCTCAAACACTCGTCTTGTTCCATCTCTGTACCGCGCTGAGCACTCCAAGTAGTCTAGAGCCTCGATCTCCTCACATACTTGCTGGGCTTGTTGCATAGCAACAGTCTCACTACTGCAGACACAGTTAGCAGGATTCCCTAGAGCACTGCAGCTGCACTCATCAACGGCAGCCATTATCCTCTCCTCTCTCGCGTCTGATCTAGTCCCGACCAGCATATAGGGTACGTTCTTAGCTAGCTTCTTTATCTCGGGCACCCAGAACTCTCGTACGTCTTCCAAGCTCTTGGGGCAGTCCAGAGCAAAGCAGATGATGACCAGGTCTGCTTTATGGTAGGCACACTTTCTGAGCCCAGAGTAGTCGTGTCGTCCGGGCGTGTCTGATACAATGAGCTTTACAGTGACGCCTTGCAGCTTCGCCTCGCTGGGTTCACAGCGCATGATGGTGGGCAGGTAGAGCTCAGGGAATTGGTCCTTGCAGTATGCAGACACCATTGCGGTCTTCCCGCAAGACATGTCTCCAACCACAACAATCTTCCGAGGCCGTTTAGTGAGCCTTGACATGCCGCGCTTCGTTCTGTGATGCCTCCTCTCGATCGATTCCCACGGGTTGGCGTTCTTTGGCGCCACGGCAGTCGCTGCTGCCGATTTCTCATCCTGAACAGTCCGTCGGCGAGGAACAGGCGCTTCAGGAACAGCCGAGGTATCCTCTTGCTCATCGTCACTTATATCGACTGTCACAAAGTCTAGTTTAATCTCCTGTATTTCTTCCTCTTCGTCTCCAGCCGTCTCGTGTTGTATACAGCTAGAGACGCTAATCAGGTTGCTGGTAGATTGGACTGATCGCAGGCGGCTGCTCTGGGACTGCTCGTCTCTCCATCCTCCACACAGGCTAATGGAGCTGATTGACTCCAGGTCTTCTAGTCGAAGTGTCATGACGGTCGCTAAGGCACATCTCGATTACTGCATGTTTTTGTCTTTTTATCACATCGGCCGCACTGTTATTGGGCGTGTTCCTTTTCCCGCCACAATTCGCGGGAAAAGGCGTAAATAACCCGTGCACCTACGTAAACTATGAAGGCGTGGTACGGTTGTGAACTTGTGAATGTCAACTACAAAATGGCGCTGAGTCTGCTCAAAGAAGACATCGCTAGAAAACGCAAAGCTATAGCTGATAAAAAGCTTGAAAAGGCAAGGACAGTAGATATAATGACTGCCAGTTTATTATGGGATGTGTTAGAGTGAGATTTTAGCGCATTTTGCATTTTTAGGGCAAAAAGTACATGAAAAGATCTGAACTAGAGAGCAGTCAGGAAGATGCCGAGGTTAGTGAGTGGTACAGGGCTCCATGGTCTTTCACTAATCACTCACTCGTGCTGTAGGAAGGACGCAGTAGGACCCCATCACTAACATCTCCTACTGAACTGGTGTCACCCACCTCTCTCCCGTCCATTCCAGTCGACGACTCGCCAATCTTCAACATGCCTCGCTCAGAGGTGAGAACCCCATCCACCTGTTGTCAAAATTATGTTGCTATGACGATGTCATTGTTGTCATGGTTACGCAGGTTGTGAAGAGATTACGGGAACGAGGCGAGCCAATCAGATTGTTTGGTGAAACTGACAGGGACACGTGCCTCAGATTGAGGTAACATAAAATTATCGTAACACGCTACAGATATTATGCCGTGTTATCTTATGCAGACAAATCGAAATATTGGCTCCGGAAGTGAATAAGGTGAGTGGGTGTGGTGAGTGAGTGGGTGTGGTGAGTGAGTGGGTGTGGTAATAGTTTTTCTCCTGACTTATCCTTATAAGGAATTTCAAGCATGTTTTAGGTTTCGAATAATTGTTTTAGTAAATATCGGCGGCAGATCACAGCTGGTATAATAGATGTGCAATAATCTGTCAATCACAAGCCGATGTGTTTGTAAATGAACTACATTTACCAATAAAGGCAATGTAGAATAGATTAGGTTATCATAGCCTGGTTGAAGCTGTAGATAAATTTTCAAATTCAGGAGAGAGCGTGCACTTCATTGGTAGTTCAGGATCAAAGTGTTTTAGCTAAACATCCTGGTAGTAGTGGAAACAATGCCTTTCTTCCTCAGCTTTGGTCGGTAACAGCTGATTTAGTGGTTTGACCTACATTGATTGTCTGGAAAACAGCCAGCTGTCACTATAACTAGGAGTGTACTCATGAGAACAGAACTGTTTGTAAGACGACATCAGTTCTCCTGATGTATGACCGCAGAACAGCAGAACAGCGCTGTTGCTGTGCAGTGCTTCCGGTGAACTTCTCTTCAGTTCTAACCCCTCCAATAGACTTGTAAAGATAGCTAATTATAAGCTCTGACACACCTTCACTGTACTTGCCTACTATCATGTATATTGCTCTGTATTGACTCATTGTTGTGTGCAGGGTCTCAGGAACGACTTGAAGGCAGCCATGGACCAGTTGAACCAGGACGAGTTAGACCAGCTTGCTGAACAACAGGTACGCAACAAAGTAGATTATCACTACCAGAAGCTGTGTAATGTTTAACCCATCATCTGCTGGCCTGTATGCCGAGATTTGAACAGTAAAATGTGCATTGTTATTGGTCAGTTTCCGACTTCCTAGGATTAAAAAAGAGTACATAGCCGGCGCCAGCATCTGTTGCTGAGGTGATTAGCACTTGGCCTCCATCTGTTGTTCAACAGTCGGTAACAGGCTCACTATTCCTTGTCTCAGCTCTATTTCGACCATCCTCGCTGTTTATTTACTGTTATGTTTATGATAGCCTTGTTTGTTGGTTAACATTCCCTTGGTTTGTCTTGTTTTTTAAAATATTTTGTATAAAACACGCCATATTCTGCAAATATTTGAAACTGTTTTGATTTTGTGCTTGTTTGCACCTGTGAAGACCTCTGCGTGAACCAGCAGGTTATCGTGGCGCCAGTTTTAGCACTTGGTGTGCAAAGCGCAGGTGCTAGGTCTGTGACGTCCTTGGCGCTATATATTCATGACGTCAAGCTTGTTGCAGCTTTACCATATGGGGCTGTACTGCTGTGCACCAGTTGAATAGAGGATTACAAGGCCTTGTAAACAAGTTACAGGGAACTCAATCTGGTGTGTGGTTTAGTGATGTAGTACAAGCTGTGTGAGTATTACTGCAATTTTAGTGAAAACGCCTTTGCACATTCGCAATGACCAGAAAGATTAATAATAAAAATTATTAATTTATCTCTATTGTGTGCATGTACGCGGATGTTGTTGTGTTTTGCTAAATTGCAGTAGCTGATAAATTTGCTAGCCTTGCAACCACCGCCCTCCTCATATTAGATCATATTTAGCTGTAATGCTGTATACAATAAGTCTCACTAACCTGATCCATAGACACTGCTCATAGTGCTGGCTGGTACAGCAACTGTCTAGCCAGGATTTTTAAATGCAAGTACATGTAACATAAACAGTGTTCTGTGCACTCACGAATAGATGTTTAGTGCAAAGCAAGTGCAGCACTCTGGCTATGGAACACTGACTGTAGCTATGGAGCACTATAGCTATGGAAATAGTACATTCCCAGTAGTAGCCTCTGCAATGCAGACACCTGATTAACAAGGAGTCATTTTGCTTTCTCACTTGTGTTCCAATTAGTGAGACTACTCTACTGTATGGCTACTGTATGGCTCTAGATATCACGTTCTCATTCCCATGCTGTCTGTGTATGTGACTGTTACTTGCTGTAACCCTTTGTCAACTACAGGGTGACGAGGGAGCAGAGTCTAATTTTGACTTGAAGGTGAAAGACGATGGTCTAACAATAGACGCTGTATCGGTGAGTCAGAGAGAAGAGATGAATGCAGATGTATGGATTGGTATCCATGTCGCACAGGTGATGGCAGAGAATGAGCTTGGTAAAGGAGACACTGATCACGACCAAGAGATCATTCTGAAGATACTAAAGGTATCTTATCTAGCCCTCTACAGTGGAGGACATTATTTTTAACAGTTAAAATTTGACGGGCCCATTGTAAAATTTGACATCTTGTCATACTAGTGAATTCTGTCATCAAAATCAAAATAGCCGTATTTTCCCAAACATGTTATGGGTATGATCCCTACTAGCACTAGCAGCTTACACTGCAGTAAACATCTGAGCTCAGCATTGTTTCACTATCTTGTCTGCATTCTCTCTCTCTCTCTCCCTCTCTCTCTCTCTCTCTCTCTCTCTCTCTCTCTCTCTCCCTCCCTCCCTCCCTCTCTCTCCTCCCTCTCTCTCTCTCTCTCTCTCTCTCTCTCCTCCCTCCCTCTCTCTCCTCCCTCTCTCTCTCTCTCCTCCCTCCCTCCCTCTCTCCCTCCCTCCCTCCCTCCCTCCCTCTCTCTCCCTCCCTCCTTCCCTCTCTCTATTTTAGTTTCTCATGAAGGAATGGGCCTGGGACCTCAACACTCGTCCAGATGCCGTGAAGAGGAGTACCCAGGTCAGTACCCACCATCACCCAGCTCTCTTACCATATCCTGTCCGCTCACTGCAGGGAAAGCTATTCAGTGCTACCTACAAACAGACTGAGTCTTATCTCACGCCATTGTTCAGAATGCTCAAGAAGAAAGTAAGAGCATAACACACATATCACTAACTTGCAAAAATTGAGTTCTGACACTAAAAATTTAATTATTACCTGTGTTAGCCTTAGTGCACCATCTGCATTCAATGATATTTTATTATGGAGGTCGTTCCTAATAGAGGACATATTACACTAATGTTTTGTTGTCTCGTTATCTTGTGTTTAATGTGGTTTGTTTATTGGTAGATCACTCATCCTGACATTCTGGAATACCTAGCTCAGATCTGTTCATTTATTGTGAAGAGAGAATATGTGAAGGTATCTCTCTCTCACCCACTCACTCACTCACCCACTCACTCACTCATTCACTCACTCACTCACTCACTCACTCATTCACTTACCAACTCACTCATCCACTCACTCTCACTCACCCACACTCTCTCACTCACTCACCCACACTCACTCACTCACTCACTCACTCACTCACTCACCCACTCTCACTCACCAACTCTCACCAACTCTTCTCTCTCTTGCAGGCTAATGACACATACCTTCAGATGGCTATAGGCAATGCCCCATGGCCCATTGGGGTCACTATGGTGGGTATCCACGCCAGAACAGGTCGTGAGAAGATCTTTGCTAAATCCATCGCTCATGTGCTCAACGATGAAACTCAACGCAAGTACATTCAGGTAAAGATGGCGACTGGTATGCACTGCTGTGAGCTTGTCTTCTCCCTCACAGGGTGTGAAGAGACTAATGACCTTCTGTCAGAGAAAATTCGAGACAGCTCCATCAAAATGTGTCGAGTACAAAGGGATAAATAATTAATGACATCGCCCACGCACTATTAAATGTTATTGATTTCCGTTCATGTCTGTTCACATCCGATTCATTCTGTAAACTCCGTATTTTCAATCCGTATTCTTATTGTCTGCGCAGTCATGAAGCCGAGTAAAGCAACAGTTGCGTTGCTGTTCTGGTCGCTAGCAGGTTGCTGGACGATACCTAAGGGGTTCTCTCAACCAACAGGTAAGTGTTTGACACGATCTAAGCTAGAAACTCTCTTGAGCGGGTTCTGCTAGCGTGTGGGTGGGTGGGGCTGCCTCCTGCAGAGCTCAGAGCAATGAGCTCGCTTTAGTTTGTACAGGAGTGACTGAAGAGGAAGGAGGCTACTTGAATGGACTTAACTTGGCGCGTTTTGAGGGCTGCCAGATTGTGAACGGTAACCTGGTCATAAATGGCTCTTCATTTGAAAGGTAAGCCTGCAAACTGTTGCAGAGCTCAGCATATCTCTCTCTCTCCAGTAACGGGTCCTCAACCATTGCTCCAGAGAGCCTCTCTGTCTTCAGTAACATCACTACGATAACTGGATATCTTCATCTTCACGATATCTCTCATCCCTCACTGACCGACCTCAAGTACCTCAACAGACTCAGACACATCGGAGGAGATGAAACTGTTGTGTATTTTATGATACAAGTGAGCGAATGAATGAGTGAGTGAGTGAGTGAGTGAGTGAGTGAGTGAGTGAGTGAGTGAGTGAGTGAGTGAGTGAGTGAGTGAGTGAGTGAGTGAGTGAGTGAGTGAGTGAGTGAGTGAGTGAATGGGTGAGTGAGTGAGTGAGTGAGTGAGTGAGTGAGTGAGTGAGTGAATGAGTGAGTGAGCGAGTGAGTGGGTGAGTGGGTGAGTGAGTGAATGAATGAGTGAGTGAGTGAGTGAGTGAGTGAGTGAGTGAGTGAGTGAGTGAGTGAGTGAGTGAATGAGTGAGCGAGTGAGTGGGTGAGTGGGTGAGTGAGTGAATGAGTGAGTGAGTGAGTGAATGAGTGAGTGAGCGAGTGAGTGAGCGAGCGAATGAGTGAGTGAGTGAGTGAGTGAGCGAATGAGAGTGAAGGAGTGAGTTGTTAGAATAAATTATCTTCCATCTCTGTTTTAGCACTTTGCGCTGGTAATTACAAACGTACAATTTCTTGAGACACTCAATTTGGCTTCACTGTCAACAATAGAGAGAGGAGGCATTAAAATCGATGACAACCCTAGTCTCTGTCTGGTCAACACGATCACCTATAACACCTTCATACAGGATGATCCTCCATTAGTACGGACCAATGGCAACAACAACACATGCACTGGTACAGCACCAACACATACCACCATATATATTGCTATCTTTATAAAAGAAACTATTGTACAACAAATATCACTTCCATTCAAGAACTGCTAGGAGCTGTGTAGCTGTGTAGCATATGGCGTGTAGTGTATGACATAGTTGGTACCATCTGTTGTTGCATTTGCTCATGGAACACAATATGCATGTTTTGAATGGAAGTGAGACCTGCTGTATCGCATGTACTAAAACAAAGCATCAAATAACATTTTATGCAAATTTAAAAACTTGCATACGTATGCCGATTTTTGTTTGTCTACTAGAAAGTGAAATAAAAATATAAATATTTATATAGTGTACTCAGAGTCACTATCGTGAAATCTGTTGTTTCTACCATCTGTTACCAACAAAATAATTATACTCTTCAGATGATATGTTATTCTAGTAGTAGTGATGGTCTTGTCTCTCCTGCGCAGTGTCGTGCCATAGTGAGTGTAAGAGCACCATGGGCTGCTGGGGACTGGAGGAGAGTGAGTGCATTAGTTGTCTGAACTATCGTCACGGTAACACGTGCGTAAAGGAATGTGACCAGTAAGATTTCAAAAATAATTATTGAGCAATTTTACAGCTGATTTTTCCGTAGAAACATAACATTCAACAATGGGTCTATATGTCACACGTGTCACTATCACTGTCACGACCAGCACGGTTGCACAGGCCCCGCCTACCACCTTGGAGAGGGTGGGTGTAACCAGTGTGCCGATACCGTTCATGTGACAGACAAAAACAGTTCGGTAAGGACAGACAGACAGACACACACACTGCTATATATCTTCACAACTTGCAGGTTTGTGGTATAGCTCATGACATTATCCAAACAACTGAAGCTAGTTCGAATCCAGTCTCAACTCAAGCTCTCTCATCATCACACTCTACACCTTCTCTCTCACATACCTCCCAACCAGTAGTCACACCGTCACAAGAGGGCACCCTCCCATCCTCACCCTCCCCCTCTCCTGACTCGATCCCTAAGTTCTCTCTACTTACCGCACTCGTCCCAGCTGCAGTGGTTGCTATGGTAACCATTCTAACAATAGCTCTAGTCCTGATAGCGTTGCAGGCTCACAAGAGATCAAGGAAGATGAAACGGTCTGTCAACCTGACACAGCAGTATTCCAATGCTCACCGAGTGATGGTAACGGCATGGAACGAGACAGACAATGGAGAATACAGCCACCAACAGCAGCAGTCAGTTGTTAGTCTGGCTGGGCTTGCTAACAGGCACCATGCTGCTCCACACTCTCCCTGTGCTCCACCCCTTGCCCCGCCTTCTTGTCAATACGGTAGTAGGCGTACATCAGCCTCTCTCTCTACCACCGCCTCCTCTCGAGCAGGAACGCACAGCCATCGCTGCTCCACATCTAACAGCTATAACAGCACACGCACACATTCCACACCATCACGACCTGCACAACACTGACCACACCCACTGGTGTACATGTTGTCATTCATCCAATCAAAATACACATTTAAATAATAGCTTAGTTTTCTAATGAACAGTCTTATTTCATTGTGTTTCTTCATGAACAACGTTTAGAGCGCAGCTACAAATACATCATAGTAGACGCGCCATTGTAGCTAGAATTGGTACTCTTTCATTACATAGTGTAGTCATAGATCTTCCTTACTTCGTGACACAACTTCAAAGACCGTTTTATTCGCTCATCATTTCATTTCTTCGTTTCTTCTTCAGGGCTTTTTCTATTCCCTAAAAAGCGGCAGCAGGCATAGCTAGCAATATTCACAACACTTCTTCACGAATTTGAATTTTCCGCGCTTTCTTCTTGTAAATAAACCGCGCCCATTATTGTGAAATAAGGGCGTGGTTATAACAAGATGGCGCAGAAGACCTTGCCTAGCTGTGTTTTTGTACCAGCGCAAGGCAGCCGTACGTTCTCTGGTCGGAAGAATGTCGTATATAGTGCCACCAAATCACGGAAAACACATTCACGTGTTCAGAACGGCTGTAAACCAGCTGCTACTCGTTCAAAATCGAGACAACAATCCGACTCACCGACAGCTGGTCCACTATCACTACCGGACAAGTGTGGCTTCTTAGGGACTGTTCCGACATTACTAAAATTCAATGAGAAGAGAGGAGATCTGTTCGCATGTCCAGAGTCAGCTTCATTGGGTCATTGTGTCAGTAGAGACTTGAGCATGTCTAAAGGAATTGCTGTCATCTTCAAAGAGAGGTTTAGAGGACTTAGGACTCTCAAAGAACAGGGTGAGTGGGTGGGTGGGTATGTGAGTGAGTGAGTGGGTGGGTGATCTACAGTGGAACCCTTCCTAGCAGACACCACACCCTTCATCCCTCTATAATGGACACTTAATGATTATAACCCACATAATGTACAATAAACCCCTCAACAGAGGACACTCTGTCAATGTTTTGTTAGTCCCAACGGTGTCTGTCTTAGACAGGCTCCACTATAGTTGTATTACATGTATTGTTGTGAGCTACAGATGCAAGAGTTGGAGGTATGGCTGTGCTACACAGAGACACCAGGTTCATCTACTATCTTGTGAGTCCAATACATAATCAGTGCATTACACACAGCATCTTTGCTAAAAGCACACTATGGTCCAGATCCCTCGAGAGATCTAGTCTATAGTTCCCTGTGAAAGTCGTCACGGGACAATAGACTTCGATCCATATAACATGGAATACGTAACGAAAGTTCAATAATATTTCCTTATTGAGTGCCATAATGCTAATTTTCCTCCACAAACAATATGATTTAAATCTGACATGTTTATTCATCATTTTTCCTCCTTCCTTTCTCCTCTCTCTCTCTCTCTCTCTCTCTCTCTCTCTCTCTCTCTCCCTCTCTCCCTCCCTCTCTCTCTCCCTCTCTCTCCCTCCCTCCCTCTCTCTCTCTCCCTCTCCCTTCCTCGCTCTCTCTCTCTCTCTCTTTCCCTCTAGGTAACGAAGGAGAGATGCTTCCATAAACCGACATACGACACTCTCCGTCAATCCTTGCAGTGCATGCTGGCTCATGTACAGATTAACAGTGTCACACATCTCTGTCTCCCTCGTATTGGCTGCGGCCTCGACAAACTAGACTGGGACAACGTGAGAGCGATGATACAGGAAATATTCTGCGATGTTGATATGACCATTACAGTCTACTCATTCTGATTTGTCAGTGAATATTCGAATTCAAAAATTTGTATTATTTGACACTTGATTTCAATCTTTACTGTACAGCAACAAAAATTTATATCGTTTTTAAATGCTAGTTAATAATATTAAGTCAATCGTATTCAGGTATTCGTACAATGATGAATAATTATTATTGTATACAGTAATTATCGTTAACGAGAGGAGGAGCTAGTTATAGCTAGTCAGATTCTGTCCCGGTTGACGTGATGGATAGCTTCTTCGCTATTTGACAAGCAACTGGGTTAAGGAAAGTCTCGTCGTCATCAGAGGGAAGACAGTTATGACTTTAGAGAGAGGGAAGGGAGAGATAGGGAGGGGAGGGAGAGAAGGACGGAGGAAGAGAGAGAGAGAGAGAGGGAGGGAGGGGAGAGAAACAAAGAGAGGGAGGGGAGAGAGAGAAGGAGGGAGGAGAGGGGAGAGAGAGAGAGAGAAGGACGGAGGAAGAGAGAGAGAGGGAGGGAGGGGAGAGAAACAAAGAGAGGGAGGGAGGGAGAGAGAGAGTGAGGGGAGAGAGAGAAGGAGGGAGGGGAGAGAGAAGGAGGGAGGGAGGGGAGAGAGAGACGGACGGAGGAAGAGAGGGAGGGGAGAGAGACAAAGAGAGGAGGGAGAGAGAGAAGGAAGGAGGGGAGAGAGAGAAGGAGGGAGGGAGGGGAGAGAAGGAGAGAGAATAGTCACTGACACACACAGTCTGCTACAGGTAATATCTACCAGTCACTACCTGATCCAGGGGTCATGGTACAGGCTGGTAATGGTTGTTATGACTAGGATACCGGCTAGTCTTATGTCGCAGCTCAAGCTAATACACCTGCTAGTGACTTGAAGCCAGTAAATTCATTGTGTCTAACTAGCTAACCAGCAGCTACTGTGTGACCCGCTCAAGATTGAACTGACAAAGCATTGCATCAGTGCCTGGAAGTGTGTCTAATGCAGACTCATTAGCTATAGTTAGCCATTAATCACTCACTTCCACTGTCACTTACTATGACCTCTCTCTCTCTCTCTCTCTCTCTCTCTCTCTCTCTCTCTCTCTCTCTCTCTCTCTCTCTCTCTCTCTCTCTCTCTCTCTCTCTCTCTCTCTCTCTCCCTCCCTCCCTCCCTCCCTCCCTCCCTCCCTCCCTCCCTCCCTCCCTCCCTCCCTCCCTCCACTTACTCTCGTAGGAAGGCTTCTACATCCTCCTCACAGAACTCCTCTCCAATGGAGTCAGTCACCTTCAGCAGGTTACCTACTAGCTCCTTGTTCTTGTACACCAGTAGAGCAGGCAGACCACTGTGTGTCTATTGGGTAAAGACAACATAGAGAGTGAACTACAGGTGATGGTAGCAGTAAGGCTCACAAAGGCATGGCTCACACCTAGCTGGTGGCTTTGTACTCTACAGAACTTGACCTGTGAAAAAGTGAGTGAGCGAGTAAGTTAGCGAGAGGGTGAGTGAGTGAGTTAGTGAGTGAGTGGTTGGGTGAGTGAGTGAGTTAGCGAGAGGGTGAGTGAGTTAGCGAGAGGGTGAGTGAGTTAGCGAGAGGGTGAGTGTGTGAGTGAGTGTGTGGTTGAGTGAGTGAGTGATTCTTCAGTCTCTCTCTCACTGTTTGATATGCCTTTGCTAGTTTGATAAGACTATCATTCATTTTCTTGCAAGATAACAAAAACTGATGATAGAGAAACCACACATTATTCACTACACTGCTGTGTCGAAGGGTCACTCACGTCATCATATATATGCATAACAACGAAGGTCTCGGCATGGGCGGAGTCTATCACATTAGCATACTTGTCACCTCTTATCTCCATTAAACTACCGAACACCAACCTAGAGAGAGAGGGAGAGGGAGAGGGAGAGGGAGAGAGAGAGAGAGAGAGAGAGAGAGAGAGAGGGAGAGAGGGAGGGAGAGGACAAATGAAAGGAAGAATGGTCACTGACAGTTCTCATCCCTTACCTGGTGCGTTGAGATTTGGTATGTTCTTTCATCTCCTGGAGGCGCTGAGCACGATATTGTTGAATGAAGGGATCCAGAGCAGGATCCAGCTCGTGCTCTTCACGCTGCAGAGAGAGAGAGAGAGAGGGAGAGAGAAGGAGAGGGAGAGAGAGAGAGGGGGAGAGAGGGAGAGAGGGAGAGAGGGAGAGAGAGAGAGAGAGAGAGAAATGAGTAGAGTGATAAAGTCAAACAAACAATAGTCAATATTTGTTTTCAGTTGTCAGTTTACACAGCATTAGCAAGTGAGTAGTGTAGGGACTGCTCCATGATGATAATGGCTCCAAGCTACATGGATGATATCAACCTACCATCAGATGGGATGGTAATCAGCTGTGTCTGTCTGGGAATGCGTTGAGGCTTGAATCACACGCATCAACTAACACCGCCAGCCGAGGAGCTCGATTCAAACAAAAAAATTAACAGCTCGACTGTGGGGATTCTGTACTGGAACAAATTGCATGGTATGTTGGTTACCATGGTAACCAGGCAGTTTAGGGCATTCGAGAATCCATAAAGGTCTTCAACGAGGCAGGACGGACAATAATTGGTGCTAATGCGAGTCACGGAACGTTAAGCAAGATTAAATGAAGCATCTTGTACAAGGACGCGATGCACCAGAGTAAACTAGAGACCACCATAATGTGTTGGTATTTCTCCTAAATCATGTACCTACATACAGGAAAGGTATACACCATCTTGTTGTTGGACATTAGATAATGCTATACACAACAAGAAGGAGGATGCACACACCAGATGGTAGTTAGACGATACTGTACACAACAAAACACTGAGTTACTGCTCTATAGCAGACACTAGTCCTGATTGAGTGAATCTTGCTTTATACTGTACACAACAAACCACTGAGTTACTGCTCTATAGCAGACACTAGTCCTGATTGAGTGAATCTTGCTTTATACTGTACACAACAAACCACTGAGTTACTGCTCTATAGCAGACACTAGTCCTGATTGAGTGAATCTTGCTTTATACTGTACACAACAAACCACTGAGTTACTGCTCTATAGCAGACACTAGTCCTGATTGAGTGAATCTTGCTTTATACTGTACACAACAAACCACTGAGTTACTGCTCTATAGCAGACACTAGTCCTGATTGAGTGAATCTTGCTTTATACTGTACACAACAAACCACTGAGTTACTGCTCTATAGCAGACACTAGTCCTGATTGAGTGAATCTTGCTTTATACTGTACACAACAAACCACTGAGTTACTGCTCTATAGCAGCCACTAGTCCTGATTGAGTGAATCTTGCTTTATACTGTACACAACAAACCACTGAGTTACTGCTCTATAGCAGACACTAGTCCTGATTGAGTGAATCTTGCTTTATACTGTACACAACAAACCACTGAGTTACTGCTCTATAGCAGCCACTAGTCCTGATTGAGTGAATCTTGCTTTATACTGTACACAACAAACCGCTGAGTTACTGCTCTATAGCAGACACTAGTCCTGATTGAGTGAATCTTGCTTTATACTGTACACAACAAACCACTGAGTTACTGCTCTATAGCAGGCACTGTATGATAAAAATTATATAATCCACAATCCTCATTATACTATTCTACTCTGGTTATGTCAAAACAGTATTATAGTCACACAATGGTTAAGTATGCTATGAATTACCCAACAACTCTCCAATAACAAACTGTCTGAACTGTAATCCAACCCTCTCCACAAGAAACGAAATACACTCACTCCTCCATCTTACCCAGGTCCTGACTGTTGCTGACTTCTTCGTTATCTCCTCTCTATGTTTCCGACTCGTCTCTTTCCTGTTTTGTTCTTCCTCCACCTGGCTACGATAGTAATCGATCAGTACTCCCTTTGGTCCAGTCTGTGAAGGAAACAAGAATTGCACCAAACATCAAGTTATGTTCCATTTTCCTGTTTTTCACGTTAGCTCGTTTAGAGGTGAATATTGATTATTACACGTTGTGCGATTAGCGCTTCTTGCAAGCGACAAAAAAAATGGAATAAGGATAGAGAATCTATGAGAGAGAGAACAGAGACGAGTGGTATACCTGAGGCAATCCATCGCTGCAGTCTGGAGCTGGGATGTTGCTGGCAGCACCGCCATATTCTCGCTCGTCCTCGTCCTCAGAGCTTGACACGTAGTTGTCTCTCTTCTCTCCGAATGCTTGTGCTTCCAGCGCAGCCATCACTAACACTAGCAGCGGCGAGATCGTAGCACGAGATTTTTCACGAGGTGATCTCTTGTCGAAATCTCACTTGCTCCCTTAATTTTTACGCTCCGCCTTTCCCGCTCATCTCCGTGCATCGCCGCGCACTCAACACCTCAGAAGATTACTGGAGTGATGAGCTTTGCGGTTTGTGGTTCAACGTTTATCATCCAGTGCCACGCCCTCGGTTGCATTAACTAGTGCTGGCTCCCTGGATTAGCTCATTCCAGCATTGCAGAACACACACAGAGATCCCTATTGTGTGGCAATGGCGACCGAAGAGCGCCAGCCCTGGCAGGAGAATGACTACCAGCAAGCTCAGACTCTCGTTAAGAGGCTGCAGGAGACCATTGACAGACAGCAGCAGGAGATCGACCGCCTCAAGCAGCGGGATACTCAACTGTGTGCTCAGACCGACTCTCTACGCAAGCAACGGGATGATCTGAGAGTGCAGAACGCTCAACTGACAGCAGAGATAGCCAACTTGAGCAGACGTAACTCCCTTTCCATGCTGCACAGCGGACTAGCTATGCTGCAGAACCGGAGCGGCTCACCAGACAGGTCAGCTCAAATGTGTGTGTTTGAACCTGATTATGATCTTCTTAGCACTCATTTTCATCTTGGATCTCAAATGTATCTTCATTTCCCACGCTTACTGGCGCGAAATGGCTTCACTAGTAGTAATACTATTGGCTCGCATCTACCTATCAAAATGTTTGCCCAACACAATCAGGCGTGTTGATCAGTACCTAGTCAACTGTTAGACCACTGTAGCTAGCTCATAGACTGACATCATTGGATGCCAGCCATATTGTCACCAATGAATTTACATATCTGCAATCCCAGCAATTATAGAAAAAATAAAGTATAGGCTTGTTGTATTGTGCTTCTTTGTTTTGCAAGACGTGACTACACTTGAACACTCGATACGTTTGAAGCATTCGACCTTTGGAGTACTCGAGCTGGCTATTATTGTAACATATCAGTTGTACATAAGCATTTTGGAAAATATTTGTCAGTAGCTCTCGCCCACCGCTCATGCAAGCAATGTTAGGTCATCCCACACAGTAGCTATTGTACTGTTGAAGAATCTGTGTATTGACAACTATGATAAACAGGGTTACTCAGTCTATGAATAATGTTAGCGGCATTAGTAATGATATTCATGCACCCTAGTGGCTGCAGTTTGAATCCATCTCTCTCTCAATGCAAATTCCATTGAGCAGTCGCCCACAAAGTGCACTGTATTGAACAGGTGTTGTCCTTTCACAGTTCCAGCATCAACTGTGAATTTTCAACATTAAACGTATGTTTACAGGATTAAACATAGAATCTTTGTGTCACTTTGACCAAGTACACTTTGCTCACAAAACACATCATGCAGCAAATAAACAAACACGTCAGTATTTGATTTTCAGCCAGGACAACCATGCCCTAAAATGTAGCTCAGCATTGTCTATCCATCGACTAGACAAATTAATAACTCACGACCCCATAATGGATGTATTGCCTTTTGCAAATCTAACAGCTGGCAGCTTGGACCGGAGAACACAGAGCTATGCCAGAATTGTGAACTACCATTTCCATTTTGGTACTTCCTGGCTGTACATGTAATGTTACGTTTAGGAGAGAGTGGTTTAGCATAGTACCAGACGGGAAGTGATAGAATTACTGAGATTTGTATGGCACTATTTAGGGCATGCAGTAATGTGACATTGGAGCTGCTTGTCGTGTGTGTAAGAGGCCGTGCGCTGACCTATCATAACAAATCATTAGTGACTTAATGAGTTTTTAACGATCGGTTTGATTCAGTGATAGTTGCCGCGTGCATAAGGCTGTTAGCTGTAATTATAGAGAACCGTGATTTAATCTAGTGAATGGAGGAAAAGAGGAAGAACTGAAGCCAGGTGTGTGTAGCTTCCAGCCTTCCATTCATTTCTCGGAAGCATTACACAGTCTCTATATCATTTGCATGCAACAGAGTGAGCGGTCGGTGCTCTCTAGTGAAATATTCCTAATGTTTGTCAATGGGATGTCAACAAGGTGTAGACATTACTTCAATCAAGATTCAATATCATGTCGACTTAGTCTTTGAATTAACTAAAACAGACCATTATATTGCGACCTGGAATGCGTGTGAGTTGTCGGTTCATTAGTCTCATAGAGCGACTCTATTTTTATTGCTCCCACACGTTTCATGCTTGCGCTTGGCTGGTTTCAAACAGAACATAGAAGCCGTGCAAGCGAAGCTAATCTGCTGTTTCAACGAAGCCTCGCTGTATTGCAAACGCTGACCGCTCGTTTACATAGCAGCCCTCTGCAGTTATTAAAAGCAAATTCCATAATACCTTTTTATATCTGCACATCGAGCAGTAGCGAGTGAATTCGTCAGTTCGAGCAGCGCTTGCTAATGCTATTAGCCGGCTGTTGCGGGCTTTGACTTCGTCCGTAAAAAGACTTCGTCCCGTGGGACGAGTCGACGACACGGTGTGAAAATCGACGAACCAGAACACCAGGTAAAGGAACAAAGAAATCTCTGAAGTAGCTAAGCCTTTGTCATGAGGGATGTTCTGTAACTATTGAGTGTCAGCCTCTTTTTCTTTTCTCTCTTACAGGCGACCCAGTGCAGGCACACATCCACAGTTGCTGCAGCAATCCCCTACTCCTCCTCCTCCTCCAGCACTCAATAGACCACTGCTGCCTATACCCTCTCAAGTTGACGAGGAAGAAGAAGAAGACAGCAGCTCTGATACTGATTACGAGGACACGGAATCCCCAACACCCACGCTGCCCAAGAAAGTAACTCTGCCGACCAATAGCAGACGCAGCTACCTCGCTACTTCAGCCTCCACCCTACAGTCAGAGGTACCAGATATGACCAGCGTGCGATGCTCCTCAGCAATGAGCACTGACTCAAGTGCCGAGTCAAGTGTTGAGGTGTTCAGCACTTCACCGACGCCTTCCAAAGAGGAACCGTCAGAGCAACCCAAGAAACATGGTTTAGTGAAATTCAACACTTTAGGGTCACAACGATTTCAAACTCCTGATGAGGAGTTTGATGATGATAATGACGGACCTCTTCCGATGAGGCAGAGACTAGCAACGGTTGCTGTTAACTCGCTGGGGGAGAGAAGTTGCAGGAGGGTTGGAGGCGCTGGCAAGAAGCAGACGTCACACGCACTAAGAAGACAGAATTCCTTCCCAAGACGAGGGCAGCGGATTATCGTTGAAGACCTAACCTATCTCTCGCCCGATATGGAGATGAAGATACAGGAGATGATGCATAAAGCGATAGGAAAGAAATATGGTGGTCTGGAGCGAGCCGTGAAGGCGGCTACCTGTATACAGGTCGCTTATCGGGAGTACAAGATACGGAAGAGGTTCATAGAGATCCGTCGACAGCAACAAGACACTATGGTGAGGAGGAGGGCCTTCTCTGTGAAGTACCCTCGTGGTCGCCGCCCCAGTATGATCGGGCCGAAGAAGTATCGTAGAGACGTTAGTGCACCCTCGGTGGACCCCATGCAACGAGTGCAAGCAGCTCACAAGCAGATCACGTCTCGCAGTATGGGCATCTCTCCTCACATCAGTCGTCGTGATGTGCTGATCCGAAACAACTCTCTCTCTGACTCTCCTCTGGTCGACGAACCCTTCCCAGCTCTGACCATCAGTGAGGCAGCTGATGAAGCTATGCCTGATTCTGCTCGGCTACCCTGCTCTCTCTCATCCGATGCTCTCTCTACCCCACACATCGAGAAGTCTCCCAGCATCTTCTCCGGCCTCTCACTACAGAACATGGAGGAGATATTCCCAATGGAGGTAGGCCATCGACCAGGCACCCCACAGCAAGAGAGTGCTTCTACACTAAAGAGGAAGACAAACATCGGCATCAACATATTCAACAAGTAAGCTGTAACGCTACAACCTGCAACAAAGCACGCTGATTGAGGAAACCTACAAATATTATGAGCTAATATTGTTTTTTAGTTGTAATTCACATGTCCCATCAGGTAAAACTGCGCCGTGAAGTCTAGTCCATAATAAATCATTATTCCTAAATTGTGTGATGGTAGTTGCTTTTGAATAACTCTCCCTTTCTCTGTACTTATGTTACATCATCGGTCTCCTTCTCTGCATGTACATGTACTTATGTTACTTCATCCGTCTCTTTCTCTGTACTTATGTCTATGATCAGTTCTGTTTGCTGACACTTAGCCTTAAGGTTTTTGCTTATTATGTCTGTGTCTTACGTCTGTCTGTCTGTCCGTCCATGAGACCATCCGTCCATTTGTCTGTCTGTTGCCTTGCCTGTGCTGTTCAATATCTAGTTTTGTCTACTGAATTGCAAATAGCTGCAATAACTCATTTGACTAGTTATAGCTCTGTACAGACTGTGTGTGTGTATACCTGTATCATGGTATGCACAGCTGAACTACCACACACACACACACACATACACACACACGCTGAATCTGAGCATTGGGTAAACATTGACTAGTGATTTAGACAACTCTCTTTCCTCTGACACAGTGTTATTCAAACAGGTCCTAACATCTAATGCAGCTTGTGATCAATACTGTAATGTACCCAGTTCATGCACTTTCGATTCATCTCTTGCTTTAAGGAAAGCACGATCACTTCTACCCACAGCAACAATAGCTTGATATCAAGTGGTTTGAGTGCCTTTACTGCACATAGAAATAGTACTTAACCTCTTCAACTTTCAGTGACTTATTTAGGTATGTCGATGCTCATACACACATTTTGTCTGGCGGCTAATTTTCTAGTCCAGTTCTCGTTCCCAGGCACCTATGTACGTGTGTACGAGTCTGTTCCACAGGAAGCTAAGACTATGTCAGCTTAACAATAGTCTGTTCTAGCTCTAGTAAATACTGTATCTTGTCATATCAGGATCGTAACTAACAATGCATTGTCCTATGCTTCCGACTAGTCTCTGTGTACAAGCATTGGTACACATAATAACAACAGCTTTGTCAACAGAACAACTTTGAACAATGTGTACAGTAGAACAGAATGTGATGAATCTGCTGTTTTGTACTAAGATATGTTTAGTCATGCTGCTAGTGAATACAGAAATGAGCCTGAGCTGATTTGTATCACTTGCAACTGCACAGAATTCAAAATGCAAGTTCTTTTGCACAAGAAGAGGACTAGTCAGTTACAGCATCACAGAATATTGATGCCAGGTGTTATGAACTATCCTATACATGCTGTAGACTGAGGTGTCGTTCCTGCTGTACATACTTTACATGTAGCAGAATACTGTTGTAGTTATTGTAATAAACAATAATTGAATATGACAGCTAGCACAGCTCATAGTGCTGGTACCATCACACAATCTAATCACTGCATGGTGAGTAGTATCACTGTCTACCACTGGTTGTCATAAGGGAAGTTTAATGGTTCATATTGTCATGGTTTCAGTTCACTGTGTGACCTCTCACACTGGTCCACTATATAATGCATGAGACAATACCTTGTTCTGGCATTCAACAAATTTTTTGTCGCTTTCCCAATTTGCTTGTGCTACCTTGTGTATTTTATTATCAGAACCTTCATTACACTTCTCTGTCTCTCTCTCTGTCTCTCTCTCTCTCTTTCTCTCTCTCTCTCTCCTCTCTCTCTCTCTCTCTCTCTCTCTCTCTTTCTCTCTCTCTCTCTCCCTCCCTCCCTCCCTCTCTCTCTCTCTCTCTCTCCCTCCCTCCCTCTCCCTCCCTTCCTCTCTCTCCAGGAAGCCCACTAAAGGGATTCAGTATCTTGTCTATCAAGGTGTCCTGGAGGACCACCCACAAGCTGTAGCTAAATTCCTCCACACTCAGTACGGATTGAGCAAAGAAAAGATCGGAGAATTCGTGGGAGAGATACGCTACGACTTCAACATAGCAGTTCTTGAGTGAGTGGACTAAAATTTTACTTCAATTGCGCGATTTTGAACTTTGATGATGTTTTTACAGATGTTTGGTTGAGCTCATTGACTTGAGCGGTAAGACTATAGACGGGGCGCTGCGTCACTTCCAGCAGTTGTTCAGAATGCCGGTGAGTTATTAAT
Organism: Haliclona indistincta; assembly: GCA_964017065.1. Lineage (NCBI taxonomy): Eukaryota > Metazoa > Porifera > Demospongiae > Haplosclerida > Chalinidae > Haliclona > Haliclona indistincta. The sequence continues at coordinate 12,615,146 of OZ024789.1, read as the reverse complement.
AGTTATTAAGTGCACCATAGCGCACATTACATAGTGCAGTCATCGACAGCTAGGTTGGTATCATGTGACAGTAGTGTGACTAGCATGTGATAATGGTTGTTTTTTTTGTTTCTCGCAGGGCGAAGCACAAAAAATTGACAAGATAATGCAGGTGAGCTAGATTGAGTGTATTAGTGATAATTTGTTATCCTTTGATCGTGTATGGCTTCTGTATGTGTGATAATTATGTTAGTTGTTGGTTAAACAGATTAATTTTTCACTAATAGTATGATTTCTGTTATTGTTGATCTGGGAGTATTCTGTGATCATCTCTGCGGTGCTTAGCTGCTAAATTTGAATTCTCCAAGTATAGCGTGTTGATTGCTTGACTCTGGTCATTATTTGGGGCTGAGAATTTAAAACGGGGCTGAGCCTACAATAAATAAACTTAAAAACGTATTATTGTGCTATAAGATTAAATTTAGGAACAGGCTAACATTTATGAATGAGTGATAGGAACGCTGTACATAGCATCTTGAATATTTTTACCTTGAATATTTACCTTGAATATTTTTTTCCGACCAATCAGGTGTTTGCTGGGGAATATTACCGCCACAATGAGTGTGGTATTATCAACAGTGAAGACGCAGCCTACGTGCTGGCGTTTGCTACCATGATGGTGCATACTGACCTACATAACCCTGCCGTAAGACGTCACATGACCAAGACAGACTGGCTAAGAATGAACAGAGGTAAAAATATCTGTCTAAAATGAATTTACATTTGAAAAATTTTTGATAGTAATTTTGGATAAGTATTTAAAATTGTGTGATCAATGATCTTTTTTTATTGTTGTCTTTAAAATTTTGATGATTGTTTTAAATTTTTGTTCCATCAGGTACTAATGATGATGAGGACTATCCTGAAGATTTTCTATTAGCAATTTACGACCGAGTGTCTAAAGTGAGAATAACTATACATTTAGCGTGCATTATCACTCACCACTCTGACTCCTCCCATAGTTGGAGTTTACCACAGGAGTTGACCACACTAAAGAGGTAAATGACATCCAGCGCTCGATAGTTGGAGCAAGCTGCCCGGTAAGACTACACTCACTCACTCACTCATTCACTCACTCACTCACTCACTCACTCACTCACTCACTCACTCACTCACTCGCTCACTCACCCACTCACTCACTCACCCACTCACTCACCCACCCACTCACTCACTCACTCGCTCACTCACCCACTCACTCACCCACTCACTCACTAATCTCTCTTCATCCAGCGACTGATCAATCCTCAAAGACAATTCCTTCATAAACTTGAGGTGTCTGAAGTAATGAACATCAACAAGAAGCCGCTGGTTTCTCGTCATCGTCGTATGTTGTTCATCTTCAACGACGTCTTCCTGGTATGTCACATGATCTGCACTATTAGTCATGTGACCCTTTCTGTAGGTGACAAAGCCTATCGGTGGACGGAACCCCACCTATGACTTTAAGAGGGCGTGGTCACTACTTAATGCACAAGTACTAGAATTCAGCACATCAGGTAAGACGCATAATTATATATACCAAGGACATAGCTATTCTTCCTAAGCTGAATTCCGCAAGTGGTATTCAATCGTCAAATTTTATCGATTTAGCCAATCACATTTATAGACCATTTTAGGCACTAATAGTTTTTCCGCCTTCGCCCGGACATGACCGGGTCGACGCCGCCATTTTGACGGTATTTTGGTGCAGGCAAATTAACACAAGGCTTCGTATTTTGCTGCTTAGCTAGGTACTTAGCGTACACAAACGAAAGTATAGTGCTCGTATGAGTTATTAGAGCTTAAAAACGCGTGTTTCTATCTCTCGAACAGCCAGCAAAGCGTTTGACCTGCAGCACAATACCGTTCGCGCCTATTAGCGACTAAAATGGTCTATACAGGACAATCTCCAAAATGCAAAATTCTGCAAATCTGAGAACAAATTTCACGAAAATAATATAGCACTGCGAAATTTCTACTTTTTACAGTATGCATCTATGAGTTACTAATCATTGTTCTTCCTTGTCTTAGCGTTCAAATTTGGAGTTTGTGTTCAAAGAACATTTGATGGACAGGTGAGAGCATTGATAGCTGATACATTGATAGCTGATACATTGATAGCTGATACATTGATAGCTGATACATTGATAGCTGATACATTGATAGCTGATACATTGATAGCTGCTGTTACCATGGCGCTGTGTCTGTCATTATAGAAATACCAATGTAACTGTGATTGTGAGGAGGATCGCAAACTGCTCTGCAAGTACCTCAATGACGCTATTGAAGAGGTGAGTTGTTATAGCGATGTTAAAACTTTCATTTTTCTCTGATCTTCGCAGTTGACTGAGATGGAGAGAGAGCGTATTCTCGAGCTAGGCTCCACCCTTAAGAGCAAAGCCTCGTTCCCAGATCTCAAGGAGAAGCGTGGGAACCGGGACTCAGTAGCTGGTGACCTCTTGTCAACGATCACAATGTCAGCATCAGTGCAGGATATGAGGAGTGTGGGCGCTAGTGTGCAAGATGCTTGGTGTGTGTCTACTGCTAGCACGGTGAGTAGCTAGTTGCTGTAACTATTGGGGCTAGCTACAAGTAGCAATAGCCAGTGAACACTGTCGACAGGTCTCACTGTGAGCTGGTCATTGGTAGTGAAGCATGAATTTGAGCACAAAGGAAGTCGTTAATACCACAATTGTTATAACTATTAACTAGCAATAAATATGTTTTACCTAAAAGTGTGCATTAAGAACTTAATCGACGAGGTGCATTAATAAAAGTGTGCATTAAGAACTTAATCCACGAGGTGCATTAATAAAAGTGTGCATTAAGCTATTTAATGCACACTTTTTGAGCGATCTGATTGGTCGAAAGTCACGTGGTATGGTCTAATTTTTGTTAAAAGCACAGAATTAAGCAGGTGGTGACTTTTAGATAGGTTCCACTGTGCTGTTTGGTCCCTAGCTAGCTGGCTGTTATAAGCAGGCAGTGATCGCTATAGACAGGTTCCACTGTACTGTTTGGTCCCTAGCTAGCTGGCTATTTTAAGCAAAAATTTGCTATGAAAGACGTAAGCATGACTTTGATCACCAAACAAGTTTTTGTACCATTCTCAAGCACTGCTGTGCAATGGTTTACCTGCCGCTCTCTCTACTACTACAGGAGGTAGATATCAAGCGTTCCTCTAAGGACTCTGGGTTCGACTCACCCCACGCTACAAGCCCCGCCCCTAATGTCCCTATAGCTCAAAGCACACCTCCAGGCAAGAGAAGAAATCGCCCGGTCACTCCCGACAAACGCTCCATGCTAGTGGTACCATCGTCAGCCAGCAGTGAAGATCCTAGGAAGATACGCTCTCGTTCACTCACTCCTACTGGCAAGAACCCTCCCCCTTCTTCATCTATGTCTAACAGTAAGACACTCCCTCCTCCGGACAGCAAGAAGAAAGGATGGAAGACTCGTTTCTCTGTGTCCAGCGGATCCGGTGAAAACTCGTCCTCTTCAAATCTTACCAAGAAAAGCAAAACGTCACGCACTAAATCGACATCTTCATAAACAAAATTTATTTAACACAGAAAAATTTATCTTGTAAACCTCAAAAATTTTTACCGTTATCTTATTATTATCTATTATTGTTGATAATCCTCATTATTGCTATACTACCGCCCACTCATGCTATTCCGACATAAAAATAATAAATATTACCAATGTTTGCTCTTTGCATAATTTCAAAACATCTTCACAAATCTTGCACGTCCATAAGGAAACAAAGTTACGTGGAACCTTCATTTGAGAAAGAGCACTCTGACACAATATTATAGAATGTAATTCTGTTTATGATGCGGTTTGTACCGGTAGTCTCAAATACATGATCTAAAATACTTGTTAAAAAAGTAGTAGTTGTGTTGGGGTTAAACCCATGTGTATGCCCTCTACAAAACCTTGCGCCGGTTCAACATGCAGAGTTCCATGAGAGCTAATTGTTAGCCAACACCTTTTAGAGTTTGGTATGACAGGCACTAGGTCAACTAACCAGACTAATTTAGTCACTGTACTATTCTGTGGTTATAACTACATAAAGAGAGTTATGATAAAAATTCAAATATAGCATTTCAAGACATAGCAATATGACAATATAAACTGTCTATAATCCACTGAGTACACACGGCATCACTCAAGATGGCGGCAGTAAGAAGGTGTCAATAGCTTGCCACATCATCAGTGTAGGTTGGGGCTGTTCTTGCTTATAGCTTAGGCTGTCGATATTCCAGAATGCTACTCCAGCCATTTGCTGGGTTCTAGCGTACTTGAACTTTATCCCGAGGCTCTCCGGATCGTCATACCAGACCTGGTGCAGGCTGCCGTCGCTTGCCTTGTAATTGAAGTGTGGTGAGGCAGTAGCTATGTCAAAGATGCGGCCAGAAGAGGAGTTAGCTAACAGGAGGAGAATGTTATCAAAATCCCTCTGAGTACCAGCAGCATCACTGCAGGGAGCACCTTGGAACGGGACTTCCTTGATGGAACAGACACCGGTCCGTGACATAGCTGTGCAGGGGTAGTCATACCCGTACCAAGGTAGACCAAGGACCAGTTTGTTAGGAGGGATACCCATGCTAAGGTATTGTGATACACCAGCCACAGTAGTGGGGTAAGCGGAGTTAGCACCTGCAATGCAAGGACCGGTCCATATTTGGCTGCGTTCATCGTACGACATCACAACCACGAAATCAGTGTAAGAAGCCAGCGCTTTGTAATCATACCAGCGATTATCGATTCCATTCGGAGACCAGGCGATGTCGAAAGTCACCTGATAGGACGAATTGATAGCTTTGAATCGATTATATGCCTCCTGGACCAGGTCAGTGAGCAGCGATACATTAGAGGAGTCTTTAGTAATAGGTTGCTCTATATCAATATTGATACCGTCTAAGAAGCCATCTTGCACCTCACTAATGAAGTCAGCTACCCATTTGCTCCTCATGGCAGTGTCTGCAAGGTGGGTCAGTGGGTAGTTTGCGTGTAACACGACTCGTACGTTATGGCTGTGAGCAAAGCACACTAGGTCGCTCAGCTGCTGCGGAGTCATCTTGACGAACACTGCTAGTGTGGTCAGCTGGGTCCAGTTGTAGAGACGCCAGTTTTCAGTGGAGACCATGAAGCCGAGAACCTCCTTGACAGGAGAGGTAGTGATGGGTTGGCATAGCTCCTCACTAGCACAGGGACAGCTCCTGGCGTGTGACGGCCAAGCTGCCGCCACGAGGAGGAAGGCAACTACCAAGACACATTTGCTGGCTTCCATCTCAAGTTCTGATTTTTTGACTTAAAAATTTGTGACTAGTCTAATCATAGGTAGCGAGGTGCGTGGGCGAGGTCATGCGGCCGGAAATGTCTCCACCTTTTCAATTCCAGAAGTGGAAATTGTCTTGCGCGACGTCTGAGTGCCGTTTCAGTGGCTAAAAACCACCCCAAGGTTTTCAGATACGCTGATTCCAACTAATTATGAAATTTAAGCGGATAATTCTTGGAAACAATGCTGTTTTGATCAGCGCTATTTAAAAAACCCCAGCAAATTGGTAGTCAAAAATTATTTGCATGGTCAAACAGTTTGCAATGTTAGTTAAACTTGGAGAATGCCTCTGAACCAAAGTCGCGCACAGCTGGAGTGTCATGCTAACTGGCCTGTTCGTCACGTAACTGTAACAGGCAAATAGCTGGTCGAGCGTCGTTATAGCCATTTTTGTTGATCTGACATGTAGTTAGCTTCAATAAGTATGCCGAACAGGTCAGCGTATCGTATCATACTTAAGATTACTGTTTGCACATAATGCTACGATGTGCGCAACAGCGCCGCTGTAATCAGGAGGCCGGCTTTGTAACGTAATTAGTGGAGAACAAATCACACAGTAACCGCCACAAAAAAAACAGAACCGAACACAGAACACAGAACCGTTATAACCATAGATCTTCAACCGTTGTCAGCCATTTTAGCACAGATTCTAACGAAATTTAGATTTGTGTGCTGCTAAAGGTTAGCAGAAGCTACCTAAAACAACTAGTAATTGATCCAGGCTGTTTATTTGATGACAGGAAAGATGCATAATGAAAGTCCAAAACTTATTGACCAACTTTTGGTCATTGCCAGTTCAATACTTTACAATTCGTTCATTTTCTTAAAAATAATTTCCTTTTGCTGCTTGTCGTAATGATTGTCGTGCCGCATGGTCTCGTAACTGTGGCTATTTGCATGTTGATGACCTGGATTTTGCATTTTAATTATCATGTGTTTTTAATAGCTGCAATTCATAGAGCAGCTCAGTGAAATTTTCACAAACTTGAAGCCATAACTCTCTTTCTCAGGTTCACTTAGTAGTTAGCGCTAAAGTGTTAAGTGGATGAAATGCTGGATTGAACATTAGACATTACAGAGGTTTTACATGTACAGGGGATTACAGGTTGCTTGTCCAACGCCAATTTTGTAATGATTGTAACGCATGCGCATTGTAATTTTTTTTTTTTTTTAAATATTCATAACATGTGGTCACCACAAAAATAAATAAAATTATAATAGCATACATACATAGAATATAATAAATAATGTGAATATAATACAAGTATAATGCATAATAGAACCCAGGGAAATGAAAATACAAATAATATATAATAATACTAAAATAGATAGTAATAGTCACTACATGAACTTGAATTAGTTAGAGAGTTTTGCCTCAGCAACTATAAGATGCGCATTGTAATACAAACTAGCACCGTAAGTACGTACGTACGCACGTATGCATATGCGCGGCTCACGGTACGTGCACGCCGCTCGCAGGCTCGGATCATCGTTTAATAGCAGCAGGGAGCTCAACTAGCTACGTGAACAGACTCACCAAAGCCCAGCAATGCCTGTTCCATACTCTGATGACCTGCGCTGGAGGATAGTGTGGTTATCTACAGCACACCAGCTGAGTCCTGCCGACGTGTCAACACTGCTGTGTGTCAACGAGCGAACCGTAAGACGATACCTGAGTCAATTCATAAATACTGGTGAAGTAGCACCAATCAAACAACGCCATGGGCCTGATAAATTGCTGGGGGATTTTGAACAGCTACTTCTACTGAGATTAATCTTACAGAATCCAGGCATATATCTGCACGAGATCAAAGATCGGCTTTTGTCAATGTTTGGTGTAACAGTTACTACTGCTACCATATGTAGAACATTAAAGTTCATGGGTTGCACCAGGCAGATTATTAAGCATATCCCTGTGCAGCGAAGTGAAGAGCTAAGAGCCAAATTTATGGCTGAGGTATCAGTATACGACCCTTCTATGCTTATTTGGATAGATGAAACAGGCTGTGATAGACGTAATAGCATGCGTAAATGGGGATACAGTCTAAGAGGAATCCAGCCTAGAGATTACAGAATTCTTGCTCGTGGAAAGCGATATTCAGCGATTCCTGTGATGTCCTTAGAAGGAATACACGATGTCTACTTGGCTGAGGGCACTGTGAATGGAAAAAAATTTGAAGAATTTGTCCGGACAACTCTTTTACCTATTCTACAACCATTCAACTGGATCAACCCCCTCTCTGTTGTCATTATAGACAACGCAGCCATTCATCATGTGCAGGGTGTGATCGATCTGATTGAAAATCAAGCAGGAGCCAAGTTGGTCGGCTTCCTTCCTCCCTACTCACCTGATCTTAATCCGATTGAGGAAGTCTTCAGCCAAGTAAAGAGCATAATGAAGCAGAATGACTCACTTTTTCAAGTCAGTAGTTCACCAAGGACTTTATTAATACAGATAATACAGTATAGTACTATGATTAGACTATGATTTCCAATCTTTCTCTGATTCGGTTGAAGATGGCGACCAGTCATGCCAAGTGTAACTATCTCCGAGTCTTATGACTCTAATCTTGCCCCTACTGCCGGCCTAACGACCATGAGAGAGGAAAAGGAGCAGAAGGAGGAGGAGGAAGATATCGTTTGTGACGTAGAAGATATCGAGGAAAGGTACAAAAAGAGTAAAAAGAAAGGGTGATGAGAAAAAAGAGTAAAAAGAGTGTATAAAAAGAGTGATGACTCGACTGCTCTTCTTTATGCAAGTCAGAATGGAGACATTGGTGCTGTTGTGCAACTTCTGCAACCAAAATAATGCTGATCCAACAAGTGACAATAATTCAACACCTCTTTACATTGCTAGTTATGCTGATGATTCAACACCTCTTTACATTGCTAGTTATGCTGGTTTTACCAAAATTGTGAGCCTGCTCTTGAAACCAAATGCGAATCCTAATCTTCAAAGAATCTCTGATGCAACACCAGTCTTCATTACCAGTCAGAAAGGGCACACAGACATAGTCTCTCTACTCTTGAAAGCTGATGCCAAACCTGATCTTCTACAAGACGAAAGTACAACAGCTCTTATGACTGCAGCTGGTGAAGGTCACTCTCAGATTATTCAGCTACTACTGGACAATGGAGCTGACCCTAATGTACAGCACTCTAGTGCTGGTGCTACAGCTCTAGTGTTTGCCTGTCTCAGTGGATCGTTGGAATCAGTCAAGTCACTGTTGATGGCTGGCGCTGATACCAGTATAAAGGGACCAAATGGATTAACTGCTATTGATGTGGCAGCTCAGACAGGCTATAACGAAATTGTTGAATTGCTGCAATCAATAACTCTGAGTCAGTCTTCAACCAGCTCAGGTGTTCATCCTGCTGCTAGTTATATCGCTGGGAATGTGGACAACAAAGCTATGTCCTTACTAAATCAAGCAATGGAACTAATGCTTGTCAAGAAAACTGAGTCTTATATTACCAGAGAGTACCAAAAACGCGAGCGACAATACTTCCGTCCAAACCGTACACGGCACAGTCAATCTTGTGATACAAGAAACTAAACATTGATATTAATTTTGGTGTAGTTATTAAGATGACTATAATAGTTATTGTGCTTTTTGTAGCTGAAAAACATTAATATTATTTTGTAACCCTGTTTATGCTATTCAGACAAAGCAACGTCAATAACTATAACACGCATGACGACAGTGCATGTGTGGCTGGCTCTCACTTGCTCAGTCCAGTCACTTACTTCCGACGTCTGTCAGTGACAGTGCAGTGACAATGAACGATGACTTACATGCAATTCTGTACTTAACCTTTCACTGCAATAATGATTTAACGTCCCACAACTCAAAATAATTGCTTCTCATCAAATCAGAACTCTTGCAACAACAAATAAATAAATTATTGTTCGTGTATAAAACAATGGTATGACATCTTCTAATACCTGTGGAATCAGCATCATAACACCATCGTCACCATAGCAACAGGGTTGACTCACTTATAATAGTGCGGTTTGAATGGACCGTGTTTCGGTACCCTCAGATAGGCGGCCTGCTCTGTCGTGAGCTCAGAGAGGTGGGCATTGAACGAGGGCAGGTGGAGAGTCGCAACGTACTCATCTGTGTGGATGTGAGATATACTAGTGCTTGCTAGCATGTTGCTTAATTACTGACCCATGGTCTTGGGTAGAAGGTAGACCTCATTTTTGTATAAACCAGCAGACGCCTTGTACAGCTCCATGAGAGCTAGTGCCTATACAGACAATTAATACTCTGATAAAATTTTGATATACCAATGTTAGATAAGTTTTCATGGATGCGGTAAAAGTAACTTGGTTCAATTTTTGGATCTCAGAACATAGTTGCATGAGAAGATACGAGTGTACAGTAGATACTGGTCAATTTCATGTTGCCAGAATTGTAACTATTGTTAGTACTCAGAGCGCAATAAGGTTCGTATGAGCGTCAGTGCACGATACATGGCGTTGAGCTGAGCAGTAGTTAGCTAGCATACTGACCTGTGTTGCTGAAGTGACAGAGACAATAAGTGAAGGTACCTTAGAACACACCTGACTAACAGGATGACCCTGGAGGGAAGGGAGGGAGGGAGGAGAAAGAGAGAGAGAGAGAGGGAGGGAGGGAGGGAGGGAGGGAGGAGAAAGAGAGAGAGAGAGAGGGAGGGAGGGAGAGAGGGAGGGAGGAGAGGGAGGAGAGGGAGAGAGGGAGGGAGGAGAGGGAGGAGAGGGAGGGAGGAGAGGGAGGAGATGGAGAGAGAGAGGGAGGGAGGGAAGGGAGGGAGGGAGGAGAGGGAGAGAGGGAGGGAGGAGAGGGAGGAGAGGGAGGGAGGAGAGGGAGGAGATGGAGAGAGAGAGGGAGGGAGGGAAGGGAGGGAGGGAGGAGAGGGAGAGAGGGAGGGAGGAGAGGGAGGAGAGGGAGGAGAGGGAGGAGATGGAGAGAGAGAGGGAGGGAGGGAGGAGAGGGAGAGAGGAGAGGGAGGAGAGGGAGGGAGAGATGTAGGATGTAGTCAAGGAGACACTCCATGAGCTCAATTGCTCACATCTGCTACTAACACTATGTGTCTTCCATCCGGCCATGTGATGTGGCTGACGTGATGACGTATCTTCTCTCTCTTTAAGTCGCGCAGTGACTCCATGTCTATCTCATGATTCGAGTGCCCCATGTTAGCAATGATACAGCCATGCTTCAGCTTATCCATGTGCTTACGGCACACTACATGTTTAGTACCTGCCGTGATCGAGAGAGGGGGAGTGAGGGAGAGAGAGAGAGATAGAGGATGAGAGAGGAAGGAAGAGAGAGAGGGAGGGGGAGAGAGAGAGAGAGAGGGAGAGAGAGAGAGAGGGAGAGAGGAGTAGGTCTATAATCTCTCACTGACTAACCTGTGGCAGTGATTAGTATGTCTAATGATGACGCTACCTCACAGAGCTTGACGACACGGAACCCATCCATACTATACGAGGAGGATAAAGAGATTCATAAACATTACTCATTCACTCACTCACTCACTCACTCACTCACTCACTCACCCACCCACCCACCCACCCACCCACCCACTCACTCACCCACAAACCCACCCACCCACTCACTCACTCACTCACTCACTCACTCACTCACTCACTCACTCACTCACTCACTCACTCACTCACTCACTCACTCACTCATTCACTCACTCACCCACCCACTCACTCACTCACTCACCCACCCACTCACTCACCCACTCACTCACCCACCCACTCACCATGCTTGTAAAGCACAGATCGGATCAATCTCCGTCACATAACAAATCGCTCCTAATCCTTTCAAAGATGAACAGCACCCTTTACCCACCTACACAGAGAACATCACATGACATAGTACAATAGTCACATGACTGATCACATGATATAGTGCAATAGTCACATGACTGATGATGTGATCACATGATATAGTGCAATAGTCACATGACTGATCACACGATATAGTGCAATAGTCACATGACTCACCTCCCCATAGCCGCACACACATACAACTTTCCCTCCAAACATGATATCCATGGTTCTCTTCAAACTAGACAAAGGTAGACAGTGCTGGAGGTGTGGTCATGCATGTAACCTCCCTCACCTGTCAATGACACTCTCTCTACAGCTGTATAAGTTATCGAATTTTGTCTAAAATAGGAGAAAGTGGGTGGAGTCAGATTCGAGAAGCAACTGTTGCTACCTTGACGACAGAGTCATGAATATTCATAGCAGGCATCGGGAGCTTGTTCTCTTTGGACATTTGATATAATCTGAGAGAACACACCCATTCACACACATGCTCCACCCATTGACCTGCCCACTCACCTGTGTATCCCTGTCACACTCTCCTCGACCACACCCTTTAGATATTTAGATGATCCGGAATGGTTTTTTAACATCAAATGAGTAGCATCGCCACCGTCATCTAGAATCTGAACAAAGCAACACAGTGACATAGCTGCCTCACAGAGGGTCACTGGTAGAGCCAGGACACCTGTGCACTAAGCAGTGTCTAGCTGCCTCACAGAGGGTCACTGGTAGAGCCAGGACACCTGTGCACTAAGCAGTGTCTAGCTGCCTCACAGAGGGTCACTGGTAGAGCCAGGACACCTGTGCACTAAGCAGTGTCTAGCTGCCTCACAGAGGGTCACTGGTAGAGCCAGGACACCTGTGCACTAAGCTGTGTCTAGCTGCCCCACAGAGGGTCACTGGTAGAGCCAGGACACCTGTGCACTAAGCAGTGTCTAGCTGCCTCACAGAGGGTCACTGGTAGAGCCAGGACACCTGTGCACTAAGCAGTGTCTAGCTGCCTCACAGAGGGTCACTGGTAGAGCCAGGACACCTGTGCACTAAGCAGTGTCTAACAAGCCGTGCAACTCCTGGAGCCCAGGCTAGGAGGAGCTCACAGGAGTACTGACTATGCCTCCCACTGCAGGTGTGGGCAGTCCCACCTGAACCTCTAGTGGTAAGCAGCCAGTGACCAACTCACCATGTCTGGTGTCCATTTTGGTGCCTGCAGGCACTGTTCTATACACCACCAGAAATCCTCCTCTGACTCACCGCGCCATGCAAACACTGGATAACCTGTGAGAGACAAAACATAGGTGTGGTCAGACTAACCTAGCTCCACCCACCAGCCTCGACTAGTGCTGCAGCCACCTCGTTCACAGTGGAGTGAATATTACACGAGCACCATCGTATGCTAGCACCACATGCTACTAGGGTCTCGATCAGTACCTACAAGAGAAGTGAGTGGTATCAACATCAATTTTTTATAATAATTATTGACTGCCCAATGAGTACAAGACGCTATGTATGAGTGTTAGAAATGCAGTATCATCATGCAAAGGTGTCAACAATCTCGTCTCTATAGAAACAATTTACTTTTTTCTTATACTGTGTTCGCACTACACGCTAGAACTGAATGAACTTGCCCGACTGATAATCACTGACAGTATGAACGCAACTCAACAGTGCTACAACTGAACTGCACCATCGCGACACCCCAACCATAGGTAGGCCGCTTCCAGCACAGTTCAGCTGTGTCAGAACTTTGATCATAAAGTGGTGCATGGCTCCACACGCAGTGCGAAGTTGAGAACGGGTATAGTTATGAACAAACTTAACAAAAGAGCATACTCCACAACACAACACATGCATGTACTGAACATGCACGTACTGAACATGATTGACATTGAGTGGAGTTTGTTAGTAGGACATGGGACAACATTTTCATAAAAAACAGTCAACCAACATTACTGCACAACTAGCACTGTCAACAGATCTAGTCAGTGGTTTAGTAAACACTATTGTCTGATGAATAGTCACGTGTGTGTGTGTGTGTGTGTGTGCGTGTGTGTGTGACTGTGTGTGTGCATGCGTGTGTTTGTGTGTGTATGTGTGCGTGTGTGTGAGCGTGTGATAGTGAGCATGTGTGACAATAAGTCGACTTACAGCAGATTGCGCGTTGATGTGGGTGCAGCCAATAATATGAGCCCCCAGCAATGGCTTGTCTCCTGTGTGAGTGGTCTTCTTGCGCAACAGCATAAGACCAGGCATCTCTGAGGAATGAACATAATAGTGATAACACTACCACTCCTGTGACACTCACTCACTCACTCACTCACTCACCCACCCACCCACCCACCCACTCACTCACTCACCCACCCACCCACCCACCCACCCACCCACTCACTCACTCATCCACCCACCTTGTTCTGCTATATCTATCTCCTTGCGTCCATATTTTGCTAGCTTGATGTCCTTAATACAGAAGTCCTTGAACCCGGATGAGTTCATCTGTTTCCCGGCCCGATCCCGCGGTGAGCTCTCATCATCCGATGAGAAACTATCGCTATAGGAACCTAGCAATCAACGGACAATGTGTGTCAATTTTCACCAAATCTTCTAATCAAAGACTACTAATTGGGCTGATAATTGATAAGTTACAAGCGTTGAGTTATAGTAGAAATAGTTTCAATCAGGAAATACCAGATCTTGTATCAAAGTGTCAGACTAGCAGGCAGGTAGCTGGCTAGCTGGGCGTGTACATGTGCATGTTACATGTAAAGTGCTGTACACAAAACATGCTGCTCTTCACATGCACACAGAAACATGTCTCTATTGTTAGAGGTTTAGCTAAAATTAATAATAGCATTTAGGCAGAGCGTGCATGAAAATACGTACTTTTGCACCAATTTATCAGTGAAATAACAATTTTCAACATTGACCAATGTACTGCTGACCGGGCCGGGCATTTGGAGCACATTATTTCAAAAGTTCATTGTCACTTAAAGCTCTCCCTATAATTGTGGTGGTATAAAAATTAAAGTGTTCTACATCATGTGTGAATGTGCTTGAGCTTAATTTTGTCAACTTGGGATTATAGAAGAAATATTATCCCACAGGAAGATTACTGTAGCTAGGACACGCCCCCTGGAGTGTGGGCTGGTTTCTATAGCTACTGTAGTATCGTGTTACAATAACCCAGCCATCATCTAGAGTGACCACAGACCGTGTCAGTGTATTCAAGAGGCTCACAGCTATTAGGTTAGTGTGTTAACAGCTGTTCTCTAAGTGAGCTATGAGGCATGTGAATGGTTTGAGACACAGGAAGAGCAAGGAATGAATAGTGGTGTTAAAGTACTGTGAACAACAGCTGGATAGTGGCATGAGAGAGGAGGTATGTGTAGGAGGAGGAGGAAGCTGAGAGACAGAGAGAGAGAGAGAGAGAGAGAGAGAGAGAGAGAGAGAGAGAGAGAGAGAGAGAGAGAGAGAGAGAGAGAGAGAGAGGAGAGAGAGAGAGAGAGAGAGAGAGAGAGAGAGAGAGAGAGAGAGAGGGAGTGATAGAGAGAGATAGGCTAAAAAAAAATTCAGACAGGCCGGGTGATTTAAGAGGAATGTGACTGGAACCAACATTTCTGACTAAGCTACATGTATACACATGCAGTTAACATGTTATTATGCCTCGGTGGGCGGAGCCACGAGGCATACAGTAGTTCGTTTGTGTATGTATCTGTCTGTCTGTCTGTCTGTCGGCAGGATTTCTCGTCGCTCACTGAAAACTAAGCGCTGAAACGTGCAACACAACCTAAAGTCGATATTTGCTTGAAAATGAATTGTAAGGATTTTGGTTATAAGGCTCTGTTCGTGAGTTATAGCGTGATTGTTTACCTCGCGATCGCCGGCTGGCGATCTAGTTGCTGATGTAACGACAAAATTGTCTATTGCTGGCTGCCTTACAGCTAGTGAGTTCGCATTTACTTCAGAACAGCATGGCAGACTTGTATATGAAGCTGCGTTCTAGAGTTATGGCGTATAGGCTATAGCTTTGCTTACCTCGCGATCGATGGCCGTTGCTGGCGATCTGGAGTTCTCCGTAGACAAAACTATCCACAGTTGACTGCCTAGAAGCTGATAGGTTACATCGTAAGTCTAAAGAAATTGTGTAAGCAAGCTATCTCGCTCGTTGTACGTGCTGTGCCCTGAACAATATAGACACGCCCAGTTGAATTAGTGGTCAGCACTGATTGGCTTCTGATTGCATAACTATTATACTGCATTGTGATTGCTGTACAGAAAGGTACAACTGCTGCAGTTTAACTTTACTGTGTATGTTTGTAACAGCAACTGCTAAATAATGAGCTCAAGATCATGTTCAACTAGCAACAGCAGACTTCCATTACTGCTTGTGTATTTCAGTTCAGCGTATTTAGTCAGACAGGCATGTATGCATAACATTCCACCGAGGCATAAGCACCTTCGGTGCCTAGTTATCAGGTAGTGACACCAAATGCACTGAATATCTCTACTATAGAGAGACCATGGATAACAAGCGCATGCTACTCAGACACCAATCTAGTACCACAACACAAGATTTCTAAAATATTTGACTTTCATTACAATACAATGTCATTAATTCTATTCTGAGTGAGCAATCATACACTGTACGTTGATGTTAAGTTGACTAGTTGCGCCGATAAGGTGTTGTAACAATGCATGTCATGAATCCAGCTATTAATTGACACATTTACACCATCTTGACAACACTGTGATAAATGCATTAGTAGCAGAATGTGTAAATCATGTAACAAGGCTAATTGATAATGCATGCTTGAAATGGAGAGAGTAGATAGCTACTACATGTCGTACACAATCACTATGTAGAGAGCAATGCTGAAGTGTAGAGGACCACCTTCATGCACTAATGTGTTCAGTCTCTGTAGTCACTGTTGTCTTTATTCACACGATGGAGGATGATCAGAGACTGAACACATTAGTGCATGAAGGTGACACTCTTACAAGGCAGAAATCACTTTTTCTTTGAACAGTAAATCTATTCTTTGCATGATCAGTTCTTGTAACTCACTTGAACTCTCATCCCAAACATCTTCAATCGATCCAGCTCCGGATGAGGTTGAAGTGTATCTGGATCGCGACCCCATTCTCTTGTACGACCAGGACTCTGAGAGAGAGAGAGAGAGAGAGAGAGAGAGAGAGAGAGAGAGAGAGAGAGAGAGAGAGAGAGAAATGATCACACCCTCGATCTACATGATACCGCACTGATAGTATCCATGGTTATAGTTACTGCAGCAATGTGTCTAATCTCACCTTATTCTGTCCGTTCGCGGGAGGATGAGCCGCCTTCACTGAACTCGTGGGAGAGAAAGTGACGTGCGTTTCCGCTCGATCCTTCTCGCCCTCAGGACGGTGTATTGGGATGTTCGGGACACCGTTACGATGTTTACCGTTCCCTCCGTTCTTATCTGGTCCGGAGACCTCCAATTTTAAGTCGGCTTGGACGGCCATGGTCGCAGCGAGAAGATGTGCGGCTTTTATGCGAGCGTTCGTCGAGTGGGCGGGCAAATGGGCGTAACTTTCAATTTCAAAATTTTTGACTTTTTTTTTTGAAAATTCTCCAAAATTTGAAGACACGTGCTAAGCGCGGGAACTCCTTCTCTACTCTTTGAGCTGGTTTACAGCACTACAGTGACTCTTCTTCCTTGTTGAAGTTATGGAGTGTGGGATAGAGGTTTCTGCGTGTTCTCGAGACTCGCGTGTGAAGGGATTAGTGCTCAGGTCTCTTTCTGCTCGAGGAGTAACGCCTCACATCAAGGGCGCGTTATGGCGGGAACTTCAAGGGGAGACCAGCCCACAGGCACACAAGTCCTTGAAGGAGTCAGCGAAGAGACACATCAAGGCAACAGGTGACACGAACAGCAACTGTAACCCGTCACGAATCGTGTTGTGTTCAGGTCTTGACGTACAGCTGAAGAATGCAGTCTTTCAAGAGATTCTAAAGTATGATCATTACTGAGATATTCTGTCTTCTTGCAATGCTGAAGTGAAAAGCGTAGAGCGTCACCTTCATGCACAGTCTCTAGATCTGATCATCCTCCATCGCGTGAATAAAGACAACAGTGACTGAACACATTAATTAATGCATGAAGGTGACGCTCTACACTTCAGCATTGCAAGGAGACGGTTTATCCCTGTACCATTGCTTGGTTTACTGTGTGTCTGTTGCTAGGCTATCGCTAAGGGGTGTGCCCCATCCTATATCATCTCGACTGGGTGCTGATGAGCTAAGGGAGCCGATTGAGTTCATCTGCACTGCTCAACAGAACTGGGAGGGGAAGCTGAAGAAAGCAATTACGACGCTATGCTCCGAACTAAACTGCCCTCTCATGATAGAGGTTAGTAGCACTGGTGTGGTAGCAGTGTTCAATGCTGTTCTCCTGACAGAGGCCTCGAGTTGATAGAGAGAGATTGCAGAAGAAATGGGCATCTCTGGGAGCCATTACATTTGGTTTATACCCTCTCTCCCTCCCTCTCGCCCTCCCCCTCCCTCCCTCCCTCTCTCACTCTCCTCTCTCTCTCTCTCTCTCTCTCTCACTCTCTCTCTCTCTCTCCCCTCTCTCTCTCTCTCTCTCTCTTCTCTCTCTCTCTCCTTACTATCATGTTCCTCTTCTCTTTATAGATCAAACTAAGTTTCATCCGATATTTGCATCCAGAGACTTTGTCAAGGTAACAGTAAGCATACTCTTGTGGGGCGTGACTTCAAGTACAGCTGTAACTAGGTGGTGACTGGGTTAAATGATACAAACTGCTCTCCATATCGATCAGAAAGGTTAGGAATGAAGTAAACTATGCCTATATTCCATGCTTCTCAATCTCTCTCCTTCTCTCTCTCTCTCTCTCTCTCTCTCTCTCTCTCTCTCTCTCTCTCTCTCTCTCTCTCTCTCTCTCTCTCTCTCTCTCTCTCTCCCATCTCTCTCTCCCTCTCTCTCTCTCTCTCTCTCTCTCCCTCCCTCTCTCTCTCTCTCTCTCCCATCTCTCTCTCCCTCTCTCTCCCATCTCTCTCTCTCTCCCTCCCTCCCTCCCTCCCTCTCCCTCTCCCTCTCCCTCTCCCTCTCCCTCTCCCTCTCCCTCCCTCCCTCCTTCCCTTCCCTTCCTCCCTCTCCTCTCTCTCTTTAGTGGGATTAAAATACAGTTTCCCCTCTCGAGTACATCGCTGCTTGACTTGGTAAGCATGTCACATGATCACCACATGATAATCACCTGATCCACACCTGTAGAGGGAGCTCTTCTCTCCTCTTCGTCCCTCCTGTATACCAGGTATCCACTGCCATACCTGCCATGCTGTTAGTAGCTGACATTCTCTATAGACGAGACTGAGAGGTCAAGAATAGCTTGCAAAGGTCACTAACAAAATGTCAGCATGCCTTGTATTACTACTCTCTCCCCTCCTCTCCTTTTCT